>CAUYLG010033823.1:0-10669 GCA_963573385.1 Cacajao melanocephalus
GAGTGGAGAGAGGGGAGAAGAGCTGAACACTGTGGGGCAGATACAGTAAGAAGGAGGGGCACACTGGGATGAAAGAGTGTAGAAAGCAGAGACTTCCGATGACTGAAGTGTTTAAACAATAATCTGCATGGGTTGGGCACAGTGGCTCACACCTGTGAGTACTTTGGGAGGCTAAGGCAGAAAGACCACTTGAGTCCAGGAGTTCAAGACCAGCCTGGGTAACATAGTGAGACCCCCATATGTCTCCCAAAAAAAAAAAATTAAGAAATTAGCCAAGTGTGGTTGTGCATGCCTGTAGTCCCAGCTACTAGGGAGGCAGAGGCAGGAGAATCACATGACCTGAGGTTGAGGTTGCAGTGAGCCGTTTTAATGCCACTGCACTCAGGCCCAGGCAACAGAGTGACACCTTGTCTAAATTAAAAAATAATAATAACAAAAAATTAAAAACCATCATGATACTGTGACGGTGGAAACATGACATTAAGCATTTGTCAAAGCCCATAGAATGCACAACACAAAGTGTGAGTCCTCATGTAAACAAGGGACAACAGTTAATAACATTGTGCCCATGTTGGTTCATCAGTTTTAACAAATATACTACACTAATGCTAATAACAAGGGGCGGGGAGGGAGGGAATTGAAACTGTACCTTCTGCACAATTTTTCTGTAAACCTGTATCTGCTGTAAAATATAAAATCTATTAAGAAAACAAAAGGCTAGGCACGGTGGCTCACTCCTGTAATCCCAACACTTTTCAAGGCCAAGGCAGGTGGATCACCTGAGGTCAGGAGTTCGAGACCAGCCTGGCCAGAAAGGTGAAACCCCACCTGTAACACAAAAATTAGCCAGGCGTGGGGGCAGGCACCTGTAATCCCAGCTACCTGAGAGGCTGAGACAGGGAGAATAGCTTGAGCTCGGGAGGCGGATGTTGCAGTGACCCAACAGGATGAGATTCTGTCTCAAAAAAAAAAAAATTGGACCAATATTAAAAAACCAAGAGCTGTCAACATAAAAACCTGGGCTCCCAGTCTCTTCTGATGAATCTGAAGATCTACAACCCTTGGCTGAATTTGCACATGGAAAGAACAGGCTGCAGCTCAGGAGATGCAGCATTTTCACATGGGTACCCACCCTTAGGTTTGCTGAGGCCTCACTTCTCCTGCCAGGCTTGGCTGGGAACTTTGGGGAGTTTGGGGCCTTGGTGATAAAAGTCAGGTGTCTGATCACGAAGAAACAGACAGGCAAATTTGGCTGGGGTCTTCAGAGTACTATTTCCCAGGTGCTGGAAAATGATGAAGAACATGAGGAAAACCAGGGCACTTTTCAAACAAATTGAGTTCGATTTGCACGTATTTGCAGTTAAAAAAATATGTGACTGCATCTTGGAGGAGATGTTGAAGCTGCAGATAAATTTCAGAGGGAGAGAAAAGTGACTTTCAAAGACCAGGGAATACTTGAGGTCCCACAAAGGAGAGGAACACAGAGAGGTGAGCCCAAGGGAAAAAGCTAGGTTCATGGGATGGTGTGGTAGAGGTGATGATAAGCGATTCACCCAGCATCTTAGTTTCCCGGGAAAATGACTGTGAGTAGAAGCTGTGGTGGGAGGAAAGGTAGATGAGGCTTAAGGAGACCGGAGGGGGCAGGTGTTTGGGGAGTGGTCAGGAACCAGCCAGGTGAAAGACAGAAGAACTCGGTAGGCTGCTTGGGTTAATGTAGTCCCTGAGTTCACCCTGCCCTGGGGCTGGTAGCAGAAATGAAGAGTGGGCAGGAATATGCTTGATCATTCATTCATTCATTCAGCACATATTTCCTGAATACTTACTCTATGTCCAAAGCTATGGTAGGAAAGATATGGGGACGAAGAAGCAGACACAACAGTTCTATCCCCTAAGAGATCATTCAAGTGTAGATCCGCACTAACAATTGCCACACGGCACATCTAATGGTAAAACAGTGGTTACTGTAGACTCACTATGCACCTGGCTGCAGCCCCAGGTGGGTGCTTGTTCCCTCTGCCAGAGAAACAAACATTCCTTATAGGTCAGTGCTGTGGTCGCCTGACCTATAAGGGCAATGCAGCTGCCTGGAGATCCAGAGTGCTTACAAAAATAGTGGTTATGCCTCTAGGGGAACACTGAGGAGGGCATTACGCTAGGGAGTCAGGGGGAGACATCTTAAAGAAATGAAGCTTGGGGCGGGCACGGTGGCTCACACCTATAATCCCAGCACTTTGGGAGGCTGAGGCGGGTGGATCACCTGAGGTCAGGAGTTTAAGACCAGCCTGGCTAACATGGTGAAACCCCATCTCTACCAAAAATACAAAAATTAGCCAGGCATGGTGGCAGCCACCTGTAATCCCAGCTACTTGGGAGGCTGAGGCAGGAGAATCGCTTGAAACAGGGAGGCGGAGGTTGCAGTGAGCCAAGATCGCCCCGCTGCACTACAGCCTGTGCTACAGAGCAAGACTCTATTAAAAAAAAAAAAAAGAAAAGAAAAGAAATGAAGCTTGGGATAAGTCTAAAGAGTGCAGCAGCCGTGGGGGAGAGCTGAGGGTACAGCAGGACAGGGGCATGGAGGTAGGAAGAGGGTGTGCAATTCGGGGACCTGCCTGCAGTTCAGCACAGAAGTGGTACAGGGGATGGAGCAGTAGGTGGCCAGAGGGGAGCCCAGAAAACAGAGACCAGATGAAGAATTGGTGTGAGCCACATAGAGGCTGCCCACCCCAATTGTGGTGGTAAGGAGAATGCTGAGGAATGAATGCAGACTAATTTCAAATCCTGGCTCCATCATCTACTGTGTGCCCTTGGACAGATTCCTTAATCTCTGATTTTCTCATCACTTAAATGAGGATCATAAAAGTTTCACCGGCTCTGGTGAGGATGAAAAATCATGGTATCTACCAGATGATAAGGACTCAATACAGGGCTATTATCACCATTGCATTTTAGGCGGTCTCAGATTTGCATTAATGCTCTTTCCTGTGCCTTCTGCCCTTGGCTTATAAGACTGCTTGAAAACAGACTGTTTCCCCTCCAGCTCTGACCCACCTCCCTAGCTGGAGCTGTGGCAAATGGATGCTCCCTGTGTGAGGATGACAGGGGGTTGCCATGGTGACCTCCCAGCTTGGCTTAGGACTTAAGTGTACTGAGCCTTTTTTTTTCTTTTTTCTTTTTTTTTTTTTTTAGCCTTAGCTATCCCAGCTATTCTAAATATTTACTGCGAGGCGATTATTACACATCTGAAAAAGCTGAATAATATTCCCCAGCACATTGCAGACAAAAATGGAAAACGATCCACATTTCTGGCAACAAAGAACTGGCTGGGTAACTTACGGCACATCCATGCAAAACTGTACTGTGGGGCTGTTAAAAATGTACAGATCTGTGGTAACTGACAGGAAACGGTGTCATGACAAGTTGTTAAATGAAAAACAGCAGGTTACAGAACAGCCTAAATCTCGTAATACCGTCTATATAAAATGATGCTACATTTAACTGCTTTGTATTTATGAACAGAAGAAGGTTTAGAAGGCCGTTTGCTGTGGCTCTCTCTAGATGGTAGTGGTGGATCAGCAAATCTAGGGATTTGCTTTTCTCTTTCTACTTTTCTGTAACAACAGAGTTTGCCCACAATGAACATGTGTATTCTTTTTTCTTTTTCTTTCTTTCTTTTTCTTTTAACCCAATGCTATTAGAAGAAAATAAATGAATGAGTCCTCTACCTCTTGGCCAGTCTTAAAGGGATTGTGTCAACCAGCCCTTGGGTTGCAAATGCTGGCATTTGCTTGTACACCCACCTGAGAAGGTCACAGGTGAGCCTTACTCTATGTGCCCGCATCCTGCCTGCTGGCCCAGGAGCACCACTGGTCTAGTGGCACCCCATCCAGGGGAGCTGGGGACTGAGTCCTAAAGCCTAACAGCTCATGCATTTGGAAAAGCCACCCCATTTCCCTGGCCAAAGGAGTAAAGAGGAGGCTCCCTTTCTCACCCCCATGGGTGAAGGCGGAGGCTGGTGGGAATACCCCCACTGGGATCTATATCAAGCACTGACTGTGTGCCAGCCTCTGTGTTATCCCTGGAGACTCATGGAGATCCAGGAAGACTCTTGGCCTAGTGGACAGAGGGCTCCAGGAAGGACTTGTCCAAATCCTCCTCATTGTTCCTGCAAGGTTCTGTTCTCCTGCCCCATGGTCCACACTTTATGTTCAAACAAGAAAACAGTGCAGTCCCCAGCAGTAGGTCCTGGAAAACCCTATTCCTTAGCATATCCTCAAGCCCTCTGCAATCCCCCAGCCCCATTTCTCACCAGCCTTGCCATATGCCCACCCACTTCTCCTCCCCATCCTTAGCACACCAGGAACCCACCCCCACGTGCTCATTGTGCTTGCTGTTTGCACTGGATAAGATATCTCTTCCTCTATCTTCTCTTCTTGATTAAATTCCTCTCCTACTCCTCTTTTTCTTCTCCTTCTTCTTCTCCTTCTTCTCCTCCTTCTCCTTCTCCTTTTCCTTCTCCTTCCACCTCTTCTTTTTCTTCTTCTCTTCTTCTTCTCTCCTTCTCCTTCTTCTTCTTCTTCCTCCTCTTATTCTTCTGACAGGGTCTCACTCTGTCACCAAGCCTGGAGTGCAGTGGTGCAAATGCAGTTCACTGCAGCCTCAATCTCCTAGGCTGAAACGATCCTCTCACCACAGCCTTCCCCTCCTGAGTAGCTGGGATCACAGGCACATACCACTATGCCTGGCTTTTTTTTTTTTTTTTTTTTGAGACTGAGTCTTACTCTGTCACCCAGGCTGAAGTGCAGTGGCATGATCTCGGCTCACTGCAACCTCCACCTCCCAGGTTTGGGCAATTCTCCTGCTTCAGCCTCCCAAGTAGCCGGGATTACAGGGGCCTGCTATTGTGCCCCGCTAATTTTTGTATTTTTAGTAAAGACAGAGTTTCACCATGTTAGCCATGGTTGGCCAGGCTTGTCTCGAACTCCTGACCTCACGTGATCTGCCCACCTTGGCCTCCCAAAGTCCTGGGATTACAGATGTGAGCCACTGCACCTGGCCCTGGCTAGTTTTAATTTTTTTTTTTTTTCAGAAATGGGGTGTTGCTATGTTGCCCAGGCTAGTCTTGAACTCCTGGGCTCAAGTGACCCTCCCACCTTGGCCTCCCAAAGTGCTGGGATGACAGGCATGAGTCACCAGTCTTCTTGACAAAATTCTACCTTTTCGTATGGCTAAATGCAAATGTCACTTGCTCTATAATGCTTTCTAGGGCAAAATTAGCTTCTACTCTTCTGGGTTCCACTGCAAGGGTATCTATCATTTTATTTGTAAACTTCAGTTAGATACCAGTGTCCTGGTTTCCATCGGGTCAAGACAGACTGAGTTTATCTTGGTCATGGCTGTGCCCATGTGCCCAGCCCAGGAATACTGTTCAGTGTTCCTGTTCAGGGAATGAAGGTTTGCTGAGCCACTGAATGACTTCTGCCGTCCTCTGCACTCTGAGCCCTAGAGGCAGGGTCTGGCCCAGTTGATTGGCGTCTTTCACCCAGTGGTTGCCATGCTGTGTTCATAAAAACTGCACTTTTTGGTGCCAAAATTGTATATCTGTTTGGTCTAAATATATATATATTTTTGAGACAGAGTTTCGCTCTTGTCACCCAGGCTGGAGTGCAATGGCACAATCTCCGGTCACTGCAACCTCCACCTCCCGAGTTCAAGTGATTCTCCAGCCTCAGCTTCCTGAGGAGCTGGGATTACAGGCACCCACAACCACAACCAGCTAATTTTTGTATTTTTAGTAGAGACAGGGTTTCACCATGTTGGCCAGGCTGGTCATGGACTCCTAATCTCAGGTGATCCACCTGCCTCAGCCTCCCAAAGTGCTGGGACTACAGGCATGCACCACCATGCCTGGCTAAGTTTTTAATTTTTTTGTAGTGGGGGGCAGGAGGGCGGTGTCTCACTGTGTTGCCCAGGCTGGTCCTAAACTCCTGAGCTCAAGCAGTCCTCCCACCTCAGCTTCCCAAAGTGCTGGGATTACAGGCATGAGCCACCGCGCCCAGCCAAAAGATATTTATTTCAAAAGTTTAAACATCTGAAATCTCAAACAAACTAATTGTAAAACAAAATGTAGGAGAAACTGGGAAAATGTAAACATTTGCTCTTTTATGATAATGAAGAATTATCAATTCTTAAGGTACAGTAATGGCCCTGTGGTTATGGGTTTTATAGGGCCATTTTCCTTTAGAGATATATACTGAAGTAATTGCAGATAAAATGATATGATGTCTTAGACTGGCTGCAACAGAATCTGGTTGGGATTCAGGGGAGTGGGTAAGAGTGTAGATGAAAAACATTGGCCATGAGTTGATAATTGCTGGAGGCAGGCATGGAAGTTAATCATACTAATCTCTCCATCTTTGCATATGCTTTGAAAAGGAGACAATAACAATATCAGAAAAACCCTGAAATATGAAATATGTCTTTTGAATCCTACTCAGACATTGCATGCTTATAGACAAAGCAAAACTCTGTTGCAAGAGTAATTATCACTCTATTCACAGACTTTCGTAACATGTGGGATATCAACATGACAGTTTGAAATTGATATAGGAAGTCTGCATCCAAATCTCCATCTGAACAAGATAAAACCAAAGAACTTAAAGGCAAATCGGAAATGTTTTAGAAACAAAAACTGTGGCTCCTTATAAATAAAAGACGGCAGTCTCTGAAAAAAAGCCAAAAGGCTTTGTCAGCGGAAAATATTCAAAGATATCACACAAATATATCTTCTCGCTAGTCCCCAACTAGGGTAGAGTCAGAAAAAGTTTTTTCTAGAAAATTTTACAGGGAAAAAAACCATACTTGTGACATAATGATATTGCCAACATCCTTTGATCTTAAATTTCTGCTTTAAAAGGATCACATAGTATCCCTTCTTGAACTTTCCATAACTAAATTTTTAGTTTTTGAGGTGGATAGGTTTTAATGTTTTGAATATTTCATTTTTGCTGATTTTATCTGCTACCTTGGATCAAAATGTGAATATGTATTTTTCTAAGTCAACCTTTATTGCTATTCTAAAACATTTTTATATTTAAAGTTATTAAATATTTGGGTTTCATGTTTTACATTTTTTAAATATCTTTTTGTAAAATACTAATACTGATTTCAGCATTATATGATATGCATATTATCGGCCCTGGTGATCTTACCCCAGCATGGAATAACTATTTCCACGCATTGTCAGAGCTGCGAGGGGTTGTTGGGCGCCTCTCTGGATGGACATCAGAACCACCTAGAAAGTTAAAAAATACTAATGCCCAGGCCCAACCACAGCTCATTTAAATCTGGCTCACCAATGGTCAGGGGAGGGGAAGTGGGACCCATGTCAGTGACCGTAAAGCTGAGAGTTGAGACCACTGAGATTCTGGTCCCAGGTAAGAGAAGCAGAGCCCACCTGGAGCCAGTCTGCTGCTGAGCCCTGTAGAGCTAGCACCAGGGCACCAAACGCCAGCCTGGGCTCTTTCTGGCTCTACGCTATCCAGCTAATTGGCCTCCAGGGTGGGTACAGCAGGCAGGGTCCTCCCCCAAGGCTGAGAAAGGGTTAAGCCCCGGCCAGGCTGATGAAAGGTGACTCCAGGCCCTGACTGTTGGGTTCCCCTCACCTCAACAGGGAAGCCTCCGGCTGCTGGGGAAGGTGAGGTCCTATCTCCACCCTGCTCTCAAGCTTCTAATCTGATCAGGAACTTGAAGTCCAAGATAAGGCTGCCAGCCTGTGAAAGCCAGCCCAGACAGCAGAGGGAGGAAAGGAGGGAGACCCAGAGAAGACTTGGGGTGAGGGTGAGTGCCTTCACTTGTCCAGGGGCAGCAGGCTGGGAACTTGGAGGAGGCCATGGAGCCCCTGAGAGCAGAACCAAGACCCCCAGACAAGAACTTCTAGGAGACAGGCTTCAGCTCAATCCACAGAGACAAGGCACTGCTCCCACCCCCATAAGGATGAATGCTCCATGGGCACTGAGTCCCCGCTCCAAAATGTCCAGGTTGAGTCTAAGGTTCTAACACTGGGAAGTAGTGAAGACCCATTAAAGCTAGGGTGAAGACAGGAGCCTAAAAACCTCTCTGGCAGGAAGTCCAAAGCCCAGCTGTGTATCCAAATAACCTAGGGGTTTGTCAGAACCCAGAGCCACCAAGGTGGGCCTATCCCAAGCCTTCCAAATCAGAGTCCCTTGGGGTGCTGCCTGGGGATCCCCCTGTTATCAAGCTCCAGTGGTGAGTCCCATGCTCAGCCCACGGAGCAAACAGCTGTCCTGAGCTGTGCTCATTCGGGTCACAAGGCCTAGAGTCCATTTGGGAGACAAGATCCTCACAACCAAAAGCAAGCAGTACAAGGATCTGGGGACCTATAGAGCAGTCTCCCTTATCCACGGCTTCACTTTTTGCAGTCAGCCATCTGCAGTCAACGGTAGTCCAAAAATAGGTATATATAGTGCAATAGGATATTTTGAGAGAGTGAGAGACCACATTCATATAATATTTTTTTTTGAGATGGAGTCTGGCTCTGTCACCCAGGCTGGAGTGCAGTAGTACAATCTCGGCTCATTGAAACCTCCACCTCCTGGATTCAAGTGATTCTTCTGTCTCAGCCTCCCAAGTAGCTGGGATCACAGGCGCCTGCCACCACACCAGGACAATTTTTGTTTTTAGTAGAGATGGGGTTTCACCATATTGGCCAGGCTGGTCTTGGACTCCTGACCTCAGGTGATCCACCCACCTCAGCAGCCCAAAGTGCTGGGATTACAAGCATGAGCCACCGCATCTGGCATCATATAACTTTTTTTTTTTTTTTTTGAGATAGAGTTTTGCTCTTGTTGCTCAGGCTGGAGTGCAATGGTGCAATCTCAGCTCACCACAACCTCCACCTCCCAGGTTCAAGCGATTCTTCTGCCTCAGCCTCCCAAGTAGCTGGGATTGCGGATGCCCACTACCACATCCAGCTAATTTTTTTTTTTTTTGGTAGAGACGAGGTTTCACCATGTTGGCCAGGCTGGTGGCAAACTCCCAACCCCAGGTGATCCACCAGCCTCGGCCTCCCAAATAACCTTTATTATAATATATTGTAATAATTGTTGTGTTTTATTATTACTGTTAATCTCTTACTAATTTATAACTTACTCTTTACCGTTGGTATGTATATGTAGGAAAAACATCCTATATACCAGGTTTGGTACTATCCATGGTTTCAGGCATCCACTGGGTCTTGAACCATCTCCCTTGCGGATAAGAGGCATTACTGTGCTAGCAGGACAAGGTGAAGAGCAGGTGCCCCAAGGGGAAGGAGGCAGAATGGATGATGGAGGTGAGTTTAAATTCAATCCCACACCTCGTCAGTGAGCACGTGCTCAGTGCTGGGGTCCCAGCTGGGCAGAGTGTCAGAAATTTTGACTGCCTTCAAAGAGAACCCTATCTTTCTGAGGAGACAGACATACCCAGTGCCACCACAAGCAGGCAACAGGAGAGAGGGAGACAGACATCTCCAAGGGACCACCTGCCTCTTGGACACGTCTGCCTGGGTGTTAAACAGGTGTCTCAAACATGACACAGCTGCAGTTTGGGTCATTATCTGACACCAAATTCTGCCTTCTGCTTCCTACAAGCTGCCCCTTCTGCTTCGAGAAACACATTCCTTGCCCGCCTAGACAATCCCACCTCACCCCGTCTCAGCCCGAGCCTTACTTCATCAGCCTCCAGTGCTCCTTCTCTCCTCTCAGCTCATGCTGCAGCTCAGGCTGTCCCAGTGCTCCCAGAGCACACCGATGCCCCTCTGGCTGGCAGGGCTCCTGCCTTGCTCTGCTGAGTCCTTGAAACTAACCAGTGCTTGACGCAGGGGAGAGCATTCAGAAAAGATCTGCCTGGTGGCTGGCAGACGTTTAGGGAAGAAACCCTGAGCAAGGATGCCAGTGCAGTCAGGGCAGTCTCCTGGAGGAGGTGGTGCTTGAGGTGGATCCCAAAGAAGCTGCAGACTTGTTTTGGCAGAGGAGAGAATGATGTCCCCAGGGACAGCAGAGGTGCAGGGCGGGGAGGCAGGCTGGCAGACGGCGAGCAGGGAGGCCTGGTGGTGCTGAGCTCGGAGAGGCAAGAGGTGGGAGCACAGCATGGAGAGAAGGGGAAAGGAGAGTGGGCACTCGGAGAAGGCCAAGACATAGCACCCTGGATGTGTTCCACCATTGCCAAGACAGTCCACCATTACAGAGGCAGTCCGCCATTACCGAGGCAGTTCTAACTATACCTCTATAAACAAAACCACAAGGAAGTTCACACAGCAGCTGGGCAGAGCCCACGGCAGCTCAGCAACGCCTCTGCTGGCAGACTGTGACTAGGCTACCTCCTAGCTGGTCAGGGCATCTCTGAAAAAAGGCAGCAGCACATCAGGAACTTATAAATAAAGCCCCACTTTCCCAGGACAGAGGACCTGGGAAAAAAGGCAGTTATGAGTTCCACTGCAGCAGACTTAAATGTACCTGGAAAGCAGCTCTGAACAGAACAACAGAGCTCATAGCTCAGCACTTGAGCTGCTATAGGGTCAGACTGTCTCCTCAAGCAGCTCCCTGACCCCCGTATATCCAAAGAGACCGCTCATAAAGGAGAGCTCAGGCTGACATCTGGCAGGTATCCT
>CAUYLG010033824.1:0-72152 GCA_963573385.1 Cacajao melanocephalus
GTTTTGCCTAGGTTTTCTTCTGGGGTTTTTATGGTGTTAGTTCTTATGTTTAAATCTTTAATCCATCTGGAGTTAATTTTTGTATAAGGTGTAAGGAAGGGGTCCAGTTTCAGCTTCCTGCATATGGCTAGCCAGTTTTCCCAACATCATTTATTAAACAGGGAGTCCTTTACCCATTGCTTGTTTTTGCCCAGTTTGTCAAAGATCAGATGGTTGTCGAAGTGTGGCGTTGCTTCTGAGGCCTCTGTTCTGTTCCATTGGTCTATATCTCTGTTTTGGTACTAG
This sequence comes from Cacajao melanocephalus, assembly GCA_963573385.1. Taxonomy (NCBI): domain Eukaryota; kingdom Metazoa; phylum Chordata; class Mammalia; order Primates; family Pitheciidae; genus Cacajao; species Cacajao melanocephalus. The sequence goes on from CAUYLG010033824.1 coordinate 286, forward strand.
TACCACGTTGTTTTAATTACTGTAGCTTTGTAGTATAGTTTGAAGTGAAGTAGCATGATGCCTCCAGCTTTGTTCTTTTTGCTCAGGATTGTCTTGGCTATGTGGGCTCTCTTTTGGTTCCATATGAAGTTTAAAGTGTGTTTTTCCAGTTCTGTGAAGAAGGTCAATGGTAGCTTTATGGGGATAGCATTGAATCTATAAATTACTTTGGGCAGTATGGCCATTTTTACAATATTGATTCTTCCTAACCATGAGCATGGAATGTTTTTCCATCTGTTTGTGTCCTCTCTTGTTTCTTTGATTAGTGGTTTGTAGTTCTCCTTGAAGAGATCTTTTACCTCCTTTGTTAGTTGTATTCCTAGGTATTTTATTCTCTTTTTAGCAATTGTAAATGGGAGTTTGCTCATGATTTAGCTCTCTGTCTGTTATTGATGTATAGGAATGCTTGTGATTTCTGCACATTGATTTTATATCCTGAGACTTTGCTGAAGTTGCTTATCAGCTTAAGGAGGTTTTGGGCTGAGACGATGGCATCTTCTAAATATACCATCATGTCATCTGCAAATAGGGACAACTTGACTTCTTCTTTTCCTAATTGAATGCCCTTTATTTCTTTTTCTGGTCTAATTGCTCTGGCTAGAACTTCCAGTACTATATTGAATAGGAGTGGTGAGAGAGAGCATCCTTGTCTAGTGCCGGTTTTTAAAGGTAATGCTTCTAATTTTTGCCCACTCAGTGTGATATTGGCTGTGAGTTTGTTGTAAATAGCTTTTATTGTTTTGAGATATGTTCCATTGATACCTAGTTTACGCAGAGTTTTTAGCATAAAGCGCTGTTGAATTTTGTCGAAGGCCTTCTCTGCATCTATTGAGATAATTATGTGGTTTTTGTCTTTGGTTCTGTTTATGTGGTGAATTACGTTTACAGATTTGCATATGTTGAACCAGGCTTGCATCCCTGGGATGAAGCCTACTTGATCATGATGGATAAGCTTTTTGATGTGCTGTTGGATTCGGTTTGCCAGTATTTTATTGAAGATTTTTGCATCAATGTTCATCATGGATATTGTTGGCCTGTAGTTTTCTTTTTTAGTTGTGTCTCTGCCAGATTTTGGTATCAGGATGATGTTGGTCTCATAGAAAGAGTTAGGAAGGATTCCCTCTTTTTGTATTGTTTGGAATAGTTTCAACAGGAATGGTATCAGCTCCTCTTTGTATGTCTGGTAGAATTCAACTGTGAAGCCATTTGGACCTGGACTTTTTTTGGTTGGTAGGCTATTAATTGCTGCATTGACTTCAGACCTTGTTATTGGTCTATTCAGGGTTTCAACTTCTTCTTGGCTTAATCTTGGGAATGTGCAAATGTGCAGGAATTTATTCATTTCTTCCAGATTTACTGGTTTATGTGTATAGAGTTGTTTGTAGTAATCTCTGATGGTAGTTTATATTTCTGAGGAATTGGTGGTGATCTCCCCTTTATTGTTTTTTATTGCATGTATTTGATTCTTCTCTCTTTTCTTTTTTATTAGTCTAGCTAGTGGTCTATTTTGTTGATCTTTTCAAAAAACCAGCTCCTGGATTTGTTGATTTTTTGAAGGGTTTTTTGTATCTCTGTCTCCTTCAGTTCTGCTCTGATCTTAGTTATTTCTTGCCTTCTGCTTGCTTTTGAGTTTTTTCGATCTAGCTCCTCTAGCTCTTTCAATTTTGATGATAGGGTGTCAATTTTAGATCTTTCCTTGTTTCTCATGTAGGCGTTTATTGCTATAAATTTCCCTCTAGACACTGCTTTAAATGTGTCCCATAGGATCTGGTATGTTGTGTCTTCATTGTCATTGGTTTCAAAGAACATTTTTATTTCTGCCTTCATTTCATTGTTTATCCATTCATCATTCAGGAGCAAGTTGTTCAGTTTCCATGTGATTGTGCGGTTTTGAGTGTTTTCTTAATCCTGAGTTCTAATTTGATTGTGCTGTGGTCTGAGAGACTGTTTGTTATGATTTCCATTCTTTTGCATATGCTGAGGAGTGATTTACTTCCAATTATGTGGTCAGTTTTGGAGTAAGTGCAATGTGGTGCTGAGAAGAATGTGTATTCTGTGGATTTGGGGTGGAGTGTCCTGTAAATGTCTATTAGGTCTGCTTGGTCCAAAACTGTGTTCAAGTCCTGGATATTCCTGTTGACTTTCTGTCTCATTGATCTGTCCAATATTGTCAGTGGAGTGATAAAGTCTCCCACTGTTATTGTGTGGAAGTCTCAGTCTCTTTGCAGGTCTTTAAGAACTTTCCTTATCTATCTGGGTCCTCCTGCATTGGGTGCATAAATATTTAGGATAGCTAGCTCTTCTTATTGCATTGATCCTTTTACCATTATAAAATACTCTTCTTTGTCTCTTTTGATCTTTGCTGGTTTAAAGTCTATTTTATCAGAGACTAGGATTGCTACCCCTGCTTTTTTTTGTTCTCCATTTGCTTGGTAAATCTTCTTCCATCCTTTTATTTTGACTCTATGTGAGTCTTTGCATGTGAGATGGGTCTCCTTAATACAGCACACCAATAGGTCTTGACTTTTTATCCAGTTTTCCAGTCTGTGCCTTTTGATTGGGGCATTTAGGCCAGTTACATTCAATGTTAATATTGTTATGTTTGAATTTGATCCTGCCATTTTGTTACTGGCTGGTTGTTTTGCCCATTAATTGACATGGCTTCTTCATTTCATCATTATTCTTTACCATTTGGTACGTTTTTGCAGTGGCTGGTACTGGTTGTTCCTTTCCCTGTTTAGTACTTCCTTCAGTAGATCTTGTAAGGCAGGTCTTGTAGCGATGAAATCTCTCAGCAATTGCTTGTCCATAAAGGATTTTATTTCTCCTTCACTTATGAAGCTTAGTTTGGCTGGATATGAAATTCTGGGTTGAAAGTTCTTTTCTTTAAGGATGCTGAATATTGGCCCCCACTCCCTTCTAGCTTGCAGGGTTTCTGCTGAAAAATCCACTGTGAGTCTGATGGTCTTCCTTTGTAGGGGACTCGACCTTTCTCTCTGGCTGCTCTTAGGATTTTTCCCTTCATTTCAACCCTGGTGAATCTCACAACTATGTGCCTTGGGGTTGCTCTTCTTAAGGGATATCTTTGTGGTGTTCTCTGTATTTCCTGGGTTTAAATATTGGCCTGCCTTGTTAGGTTGGGAAAGTTCTCTTGGATAATATCTTGAAGAGTGTTTTCCAACTTGGATTCATTCTCCCCATCAAATTCAGGTATGCCGATCAAGTGTAGATTAGGTTTTTTCACATAATCCCATAGTTCTTGGAGGCTTTGTTCATTTTTTTTTTATTCTTTTTCTCTAATCTTGCCTTCTCATTTTCTTTCATTGATTTGATCTTCTATCTCTGATATCCTTGCTTCTGCTATTGAAACTTGAGTATGCCTCGCAAAGTTCTCGTGCTGTGTTTTTCAGCTCCGTGAAGTCGTTTATGTTCTTCTCTAAGCTGGTTATTCTAGTTAGCATTTCGTCTAACATTTTTTTAATGTTCTTAGTTTCTTTGCATTGGGTTAGAATGTGGTCTTTTAACTCAGAGAAGTTTGTCATTACCTACCTTCTGAAGCCTGCTTCTGTCAATTCGTCAGATTCATTCTCTATCTTTTTTTGTTCCCTTGCTGGTGAGGAGTTGTGATCCCTGGGAGGAGAATAGGTGTTCTGTTCTTTGATGGTTTCATCCTTTTTGCGTTGGTTTCTTTCCCATCTTCGTGGATTTATCTACCTTTAATCTTTTTTTTTCTATTGAGGTTGTAGCTGTATCTTTTTTGGCCTGTAGAGGGCGTTGCTGGGCTCTCTCGGGTTCAGTCAGGTTGCTGAGTGGGTGGTCCTCCCCCAAGGTTTGTTTACTGGTGAGATTGGCCCCGCCTTCCCAATGGCGTCTCTCCTTCCCCAGGTGGATCTTCCTGGTTGGGGTCAAGCTGGTGTATTTGCTGCCAAGCTCTCTAGCGAGGGCTTCAGTTGAGTTCTGTGGAGGTGGGGCCTGCCGGCCTTATGGCTTGTTTCCCTGCTTTCAACTCTGCCTCCCTCTGTGGGGCGGTCCATCCCACTGGCGTTAGTCCAAACTCCTGCCCCGGTCCCTGTGACAGCTTGCCGCGTCCGGTAGTAGCCGCTGCTCAGATTTGCATTGACAACCCACAGCACGCCACTGTCTGGCAGGGCTCTCACGGTCCGTGGGTTGCAGGAGGGATGAGGTAAGCACAGGATCCAAAACGGAGCACCGAGGGGGTTAAGTCCCCGAACCCTCCAAGCCGGCTGCACGTTTCAGGTGGGGACGCACCCTCCCCTGTCTCGATTTGACCCCCAGGCAGCTCTCGCCCTGTGGCTCCTTCCCTGGGCCTAATTTCAGTGCCCTATCAGTACCACAGAAATGAACCCGGCAACTCATTTGGAATCGTGAAGTCCTCTAGCCCTCTGCGTCTCATTCCCTGGGAGCTGCATTCCGGTGCCGGCTTCTCTTGGCCATCTTGGTGCCCCCACTCCTAGAAAACATATTTAAAGATATCAAATATTTGCCCAGGTTCAGCAGCCAGAAGATTGCAGAGAGAAAGCTGGACATAATATTTAACTTCTCCCATGCAAATCAAGAATCTGCAACAGAGCAAAACTGGAAGTGGCAATACTGAAAGAAAAGCCAGAGACTATAGCCAGGTGACAAATTATCCTGATACCCAAGCAGCAAACAGTCCCAAGGAAGTCAAGTCAAAGTCTGCCGTCTGATGCCTGGCCAGAGCCTGCTCTTGCCTTGCGCCCTCCAACCATCCCGTGTGCAACAGGCCCCTAAATGTTACTCTACTGCAAAGCAGATGTGCAAAGAAAACATAATGTCTTTATGGAGTCTGCTGTCTCGTCTTTGCCATTGGTGAGCAAGAATGCAATTAAGTAAGAGTTCAATTTAGAAAAGCTGTCACAAATAAGATGTAAATTTGGCAGAAGGGCAGGAGAGGGTAGGTTTGGGAGGGTCTGCTGTGGGGCAGGAAGACTTCTGAAATGACAGGGGAAAGCCTGTGAGTTCTATGGACTGACATGGAGAAGGAGAGAACAGCACAGAATAGATGAGGGCCAGAGAGAGAAAAGTGACTGGTAGAGAATAACCTCCCCCCTATTATCGAGGGAGGCTGACACATGTGCATTTGTACTGTAGGTAAAGGCTGTGCAGTTGCAGAGAGAGAAGAGATCCAGGAGGGAAGGGGTGGACAGAATCATGCCTACTGTTGCTATAAACAGCCACTCACATTTGTACATCACTTTATGTATATAATACACTTCACATACATAATCACACCAGGTACTCCAGCAATCATTATTCTAACCTATAGGTCTTTTCTCTGTGAGGCATCAGTGGAAGGCAATTAGCATGTGTGTGAAACCAAGACTGTTTACACTTCATGCTTCAAAGCTAATCATCTCCCAGTCATTTTATTTGTTCATTTGTTTTCATGTAAAGTGTCCATTGTAAATAGAATTGGGGACAGCAAGGGTTACACACATATTAAAATGCTGATACTTGTCCCTCTGTAGAAGCTGCCTGAGACAGCACTTACAGGTGCCCAAGCTTGTAAATGAGTCCGAAGACCTTCCATTAACATATCATTCACTTGCTTTCATAAGGGAAGCACAAACAGATCCCCAGTTAAGGCTTTTCTCATTCTTCCGAGCTGTTTACAAACACTAACAGGTTTTGGTCATGAGTGATATTGGGTGGCCGTAATATGCTATTTCACAAAGAGTGGGTTCAGTTGACTAGCAATTTTCTGCACACGGATTACCCAGGTGGCGAGGATCACTCTTCCATGTCCATCTGCTGGATCCTCCTCAAGGTCAGGGGCATGTGGCTCTCCTTCCAGCATCATTCCGCAACCCCGAGCCAGCCTAGTTTATCTCTAGTTTTCAAGTTACCCACTGACATTGAGAGCTGCCTTCATATATCTCCCCCAACCCCGGCCCCAGGTCCCTACCATATGAGATTAAACAAAAGTTAATAGAAGGTGTGGAGCCGTGATTATTTTACTGGGATTCAAAGGGAACAGCATACGCGAGCACCGTGTCATTTAAATTGGCAGATTTCCACCCCAGGCTTCTTTGGCCAAACATCGGTGTGGATCCAGTTGGCCACCAGCATGAGCCAAGTGCCCGTTGTTGTTGTCTGTTCACAGCCACACATCCTGAGGCAGCTCCAGCTGTGGCCACTGCAGCACTTCCTGCCAGGCAGACTGTGGCAGGTAGGGAGCAGGTGGGCCCATCATGGCACTGAACGCAAAGCTGCCTTCTCTACTTTGTCCGCATTCCCCCATGTGTCCAGTTTTAATGCTTCTCTTCCCTCATGCGTGGTTGTCTTGATTGATGTTTAAAAATACCATAGGCAAATGTCTGTCTTTCTGCCTATCATCATCTATCATCTAATAGCTCTAGATGAATATATTTGAACCTTAAAAATATTCTCATTGAAATTAAGACCGTGCGCTGTAATTAGGACTTCATTTAAAAAACTGTTGGTTCTGTTATCCCAATTTGGCTCCTGTCAAATGAAATGTTTGCTCTTCTTACCTTTGTACATTTCCACATGAGCAAACACACAGCTCTTCCCAGAAAACCAGAAAGACTGCATCTTAGATTCACACCCGTAGGTGGTAAGGTTTTCTCAGAGGCTATGTAGAAACACCACATTTCCTAGGGGCTTGAAGGAAAGCAATTTTAAAATAGTTTGAGTTCTTTTCTGGGAGGCGACCCTTGGTGATCACACCTAGAAGTTTATTTATTATGTGTTGATTCATTTGTTCATTCAATGCATATTTTCTAAGAGGTTTTTATGTACTACTTCTGAGGACACAGACAAATTAAGTGAGATATTTTCCCCCAATACAGTATAAACAGGGAAAAGAATTTTCCTAGAATCACCTTAAGTCCACCCACTTGGTCCTTTTCAGAGCATGTTCACATCACTTGTCCCTTTGGATGCCACAAAACAGGCAAGGCTGGCATGATTCTCTTCAATGGGGGAGAAAGCCAAGGTCTACCCAGGCTGTGCTGTTGGTTGTTGGTGGAGCCTGTACCAGGACCTCTCACCAGCTGTGTGACTCAGGGCAAATTATCCAACTACTCTGGGCCTCAGTGTCATCATCTGTAACAACGGCCTGAATAATACCTGACTATTTCATAAACTAATATTTGTGAGGTGCTTAGCACAATTCACAGCACAGAACAGGCACTCAATACACAGTAGCTATTCTTAGCTGTTAGAAGCTCTGCCTAGATGCTGCTGCTGCTATGAAGCTAATAATGCCCTACAGGGATGGCTCTCCTGGCATTTTCTGAAGCAATGTCTAGCTCACTTTTAGCACTTGCAGTCAACAGTGGATTTTAGTTGAGAGACGGTAAAGCTGGATTAATGGGCAAGATCCCCGCGTCTTTTTTTGTCCATCCCCTCTCCGTATAAACACCCATGCACGTGTGTGTGCATCACACGCACCTCATATCCAGGACTATCTCCAGTCTCAGTACCTCTTCAACCCTCTTTAGGCTGCGGTGGAAATGGGGTCAGCTAACTCCAAAGAGAAGGTGCTGCAGTCAGAGGCCTGTGGGACCTGAACGGTTGCTAGGTTACCATCCCGTGGGACTGGTCTGCTCCAGCTGGCCTGGAGGCTTGACAGATTTCAGCTGACTCCGAGTAACTCTGCTTCTTTGCTTTTAAGGTCCCCCAGGAATGTGTGTGTGCACCAAGGAGGATTTGTCATAAGCCTGGGAGGACTGCCTGGACCCGATCCCTGCGGCCGTGCTGATCAGGAAGAAGGAAGCTAGAAGGGTGCAGAGGGCGCAGGCAGGGTTCCCTACATCTGCTGTGCTTCTTGACTCCCCACAAAAAGGCCAAAAACCAGTGGACTCTGTTTGTCAAGGGAGATTTTCATGGTGTTTTAAGTGAAAAGAAGTGAGTGTGAGTGCCGGATTGATAAGGGAAGGTTCAGGCCTTTTGGAATTTGTCTTAAGTAGCCTCGGTGAGTATAACACTGAGGAATGTGGCTGCACTCACCACCAGTGACCTTCAGTGATGGCAGGAGAGAATTCCTGACACAGCCCCATTCAGTTGTACAACTCTGAACCCAGCAACTATGTTTTATGTATTTGCTTATTTCTGAGAATTGGGCAAAGAAGTCATTTTCCACTCAACAGTTATAGACCCTTAGTATAAGTTAGACTTGGTGCTAGCTTTAAGGATAAAGTAGTGAGTGAAGCAGATGGGGCCCTGTCCTCATGGAGCTTCTAGTCTAGGAGAAGGTGGAAATAGAACTAGTAATGCCAGTGTGCTGACTGTTATAAAAATCAATTATGTGGAATCACACACCACAGGGAAACTTGTGAGGCAATATACCCTGGGGTCTAGAATGTGCGCTGTAAAGCCGGATAGTCTCCTTGGGAATCTTGGCTCTGACATTTACTAACTATATCCTTAGCCTGGCTTAGCCTCATTTATAAAATGGAATAGTAATAATAATAATATTTATTTTATAAGATATTTATATATAAATTGATTAATGTATAAAAACAATTAGATCGGTTTCTGGCACATAGTAAATAATTAATGTGAGTTATTATGGATTCTTCCTTGCTTTGGTGGGTCATTTTTTAAGAATCATGTCCTAGTTTTAACTCTTTGCAGTGCACTAACTTCAGGAGAGAGAGCAAACCCACTTTCTGCCTCATTATAGCTAATTTTATCCCTGATAAGCTACTTTAGGATATGGATTTTGGCAGAGGGTTGGAGCCAAATCCTCAGTTGCTACCTTTATGCAAAAAAAAAAAAAAAGAAAGAAAGAAAAGAAAAGAAAACAAAGCAAACCATGTCTGGTGTTCTGAGAACTGAGCAAGAAGCACATTTCTGCATATTCTCACAAGCTGGTCATCTAAGGCTGGCCCCTCAGACCTAAGACCAAATGAATAGCCCAGGAGGTGCTGATATGAAGTCATTAAAATGAGCAAATCTGAAGGGCAGGATTCTAGAAATTGGTGCCAAGGATAGGACTAAGTTCTCCTTGTAAAGGTGACTAAAGGCGTCTTTTCAGAGAATAAAGGCTAATTAATAAAGATTGGTTGCTGTTCCTGGCATTGATAGTTTTAAGGCACTTTTTAGAGAAAAACATAGTGGTATTGACCCAGCCTTAAAGCCAGACGTGATGAGGGCACCGGAAACCATCCACACAATATAAAAACACTTTCCTGTCATTTTCCCATAAACGGAGAGGGCAGAAATCTGCCTGCCTTTGATTCAAAGATCTTGTAAGACTTTAAAATAAACATCAGAGATATTTCTGAGAATGGCACAGCACCTTAGACTAAGCCACTGTGGACAGTGATGCTGAGATGAGACGCCTGTCTCAACCCTCTAACTCAGAGACCCAAGTCTTCTTTTGTTTCTGTCAGTTGCGAACCCCAGTGTCTTCTGCGGTCATCCAGAGTGTTCGTGTTTAGAAGGAACTTAGAAATAACATAATCCAAACCGCTTCCTTTACAGCAAGGCAACTGAAGTTCAGAGAGGGGAGACCAACCAGAGCCTCACCCAGGTAATGACAGGGCAAAGACTGAAAGCTAGAAGCCGTTTGTTGTCTACACCTTCATGTAATATCTTGGGTGTTGTTTACCATCTGCAGGCAGATTCTCTGGCCATCATCAGGCTCCATGATAATTATTAACAACTTGAAAGCAAAGACAATACCAAATACCATGGAGTGATGTTTGCCTCTAATAGATGGTTTTGTTCTCACGAAGTTATCACTCTCTGGATGGTTTCTTATTTTCTAGACACGTGATGTCTGATCGTGAGCAATGTCTAAGCCTCAGTGGTTTTGATAACTAGGCTTTCTTCCAGCAGAGCTTTTCCTCTCTTGCTTTTTCCTCATCTGGGAGCCCCTCTTCCCAGCATTGCTGCTTCTCTTTTGGGTAAACACACATGCAAAGCCTGCCCTGATCCTCCCTCTAGGCAAACCCTGATGCACCTTCTTTTGGGCTCCTTTCACTCTTTAGACTTGCTCTTTATGAGACATAAGTCTCATCTTTAAGATTGCCATAATATCTTATTATGATTGTTATTAGATTATTATAATAATCTTATCATTTGTTTGCTGGTCTGTCTTTACAATAGATCATATACTTCATAGGATCAAGAACAAGAATTCTGTTTTTCTAGAGCCTCGTCTGTTGGCTGAAGAGCAGTTTATCCATCAGAACAGGAGGAAAGGCTGAGTAGCTGGCCACTGGCTCGGAACGGCAGATGATGTGGTGGGAGCAGGTACATATTCTCTTCCAGTTTCCTCTGCTCTTTCCGTGAAATAGAAAGGAGGATCCTTGCCTAAGAGTAAGGATGGGGCAGGAGGAGGTATGGTTGTCTGGGTAGAGACAAGAAGAGAAGGTATGAGGTTGTCAGGAGAGAGGGATAGAGCATGGAATAGTCTGGGAGCAAGATGGCTGACAGGAGAAGGGCCAAGAGTGTGGGAGAGTCTAAGTTATGTGAGATGTTTACCTAGGACAGTGGGTGAGAGACTGGACCAGGGAACTGTAGCAGTATCTCTAAGAAGCACTTGGGGTCTACTTGAGGTTAGAGGCCATGAATTTCAAGGGAGACCATTGGCCAGATTGAGTGTTTTTTCCAGATGCATCCATTGTGCAGAGGAAGGCTCAGAGTTAATAGAAAGTTGTAGTTACTGTTGTCAGGGTTTTGCCGAGAGAGTGCCACAGTAGGAGAGAGAGGCCAGGATGGTGTGGGAGCAACGTCAAGGACTCAGGACAGCGATGGACTGTGGGATCTCAGCAGGGTGAAAAAGGAGGGAACAAATGAGGGATCTGAGGGACAGTGGTAGGGCCATATGAGGACCAAAGAACTCTGAGATCAGCCTGCCAGGGTAGGGAGTGAGAAGAAACCTGGGAGAAAACTTAAATGGCTAGAGGATGCACTTCATGGAGGCTGACATGGCAAGACACTTTCCTCTTTAAATCCTGAGGCCCAGGGCAATGCAGATGGTCAGGACCATATTTTAGGGAGCAGGAGAATGCCTATAGGCTCTTGCCCACAGAGTGAGCTGCTGCCAAGTCTTTGCTCCTAGTCACCGAGTCCCCCTCTCTCTTCATTTCTTTGTTCACTCTTTTGCCCGTTCCACAAATACCTAGTGAGGCATGTCAGCAGAAGATGTGCCATGGCAGGCAGGTCCACTCCCTGGAGCAGAGGATGGTCGCTCACCAAATTAGGTATTATTCACCCTATTTTACAGATGAGGAAACTGAGGACCAGGAAGTGATGTTACTTGCCAAAGTTCACAAAGCCAGTGGTATCTTGCTGTGGGGCACCTGGACTCATACTCAGTTCTGCTGGGCTCCTTGTGCGGAAGAGACTTGAGCCACTGCCTGGGTATCCACGTTCTCCTTAAAATGGTCCCTGGATTTATCCCATCCATTTGTCTGAGTGGGAATTTTTTTTCAGACCTCCCAAGACTCTGAAAGAGAAGCAGATATGAGTGGCTTAGGGTAGTTTAGAGCAGTAGTTTTCCAAGAGTTGGGTTACGACATTGGTGTGTGACAAAAATAATCAAATAAAAAAATGTAATGTTTACGTATACAAGACAGCAATGACTATTCCTTATGCTGAGTATGTTCGTTGACTTAATAATATTTTCGTATTAAAATAGTCTTGAATGCAATTCTTTTTTGATTTTAAAACATCCTTTTTTTATGAAGACAAATAGAAGATAAGAATGTGTTTGCTTGTTTTAATGTCCATACTAGGCAAAATAAATTATTGTTACTATATTAGTTTTCATAATGCTTTTGGTCATTTTACCAGTCCATGAAATTAAAGTCTGGGAACCACTTGTTTAGAGAAAACAGACTTTCAGAAAACAGCCTGTCCTGAAGTGACCTGGCTTTAGTGTCTGGAGTGGGAGGGAATTCTTTGCTTTGAGGCTTCTCTCTTCTCTGAGCCAAAGAAAGTCATGGAAAGGTTCATGGATTGAAGACCCTTAAATTTTCCTTAATGTGTATACAAATCCATGCCTGAGTTGATTTTCTGTATCATTTACCCTAGGAGTGGATTTGAAGCTGGCATGCTCTCTCTTGAGTCCCTAAGTGCCATGGGGATAAAGTGTCCACGCAGCCTGACATCAGGGCAGAATCTCTCCAGCTGGGGTTTCCAGGAAGCTTTGAGCAAGAGATGTGGAAATCAGAGCCTCAGCAGCTGCTGCCTGCTGGGAACAATAAACTGTGGCCTTCCTTTCAAAGCAGAGCTTTGTTTTCTGTTGATGTCGTATCAAATGTGCTGTCAGTGTCTCCATGGTTCAGCAGTAACCAGCCAGCAGCCCCACAGCAATGAGAAGCCGGAGAGTTAAGGGTCTCAAGGTCAAGGAAGCAAGGTCTTTGTGGATCAGCTATGGAGCATTACCTTAGCCTTGCTGGCTTGGGCCTAGGGAAAGCTATACATCACATCCTAATGAGCAAATGTGAAAGGATCAGAGAATGATGAAATGACTTCTGCTCAGAAGGTCACTGAGTAATGGGTATCCTGATGTTTTCTTGAACCAAGTTACAAGACAGAATCTGCTAATCTTGAAAGAAAAGGCTTTGTCATATGTCAATGTTCATCTTTTGTTTCTCTCACGTTCTCTTTGTCATCAAAATCAATATCTCCTCTTCCTCGTTTTTCTCCTCCTCTGCCGTTTCCTTCTTTATTTAATGTATAGACTTCTTTTCATTTAGGCTATTCATCCTGCATAATACAGTGTGATGGCTCTGGCCCAGGTTATAGATTTCTGAGACTTTTCATGCTGTTGCAAATACATATGTTTGGACGTTGGGCACATTTTTTTTTAACTTCTAGTTTAGATTTAGGGGTTACATGCCAGTTTGTTACCTGGATATATTGCATGATGTTGAGGTTTGGAGTATGAATGATCCCATCATCCAAGTACTGAACATAGTACCCAATAGTTAGTTTGTCAACCCTGTCCCCTTCTCTTTATCCTTCCCCATGTGGCAGTCCCAGTTTCTATAGTTGTCATCTTTCTGTCCATATGTACCCAATATTTAGCTTTCACTTATAAGTTAGAGCATGTGGTATTGGGTTTTCTGTTACAGCTTTAATTTGCTTAGGATAATGGCCTTCAGCTGCATCAATGTTGCTGCAAAGGACGTGATTTTGTTCTTTTTTTGGCTGTGTAGTAGCCCATGATGTATATGAACCACATCTGGAAAAGTCTGATCCACCATTGATGGGCACCTAGGTTGATTCCATGCCATTGCTATTGTGAATAGGGCTGCCGTGAATATACACATGCATGTGTCTTTTTGGTAGCATGATTTGTTTTCTTTTGGATATACATCCAGTAATAGAATTGTTAGATCAAATGGTAGTTATGTTTTAAGTCTTTTTGAGTAATCTTCAAACTGCTTTCCACAGTGGTTGAGCTAATTTATATTCCCAGAAACAACGTACAAGCATTCCACTCCCTGTTTTTGACAATGAGGTCTTGCTCCATCATCAAGGCTGGAGTGCAGTGGCACAATCATGGCTCACTGCAGCCTTAACCTCCCAGGCTTAAGTCATCCTCTCACCTCAGTCTCCTAAGTAGCTAGGACCGCAAGTGCAAACCACCACTCTTGGCTAATTTTTAATTTTTTAAAAACAGAGACAAGGTCTCATTATGTTGCCCAGGTTGGCCTCGAACTCATATGCTCAAGCAATCCTTCTGCCTGGGCCTCCCAAAGTGTTGGAATTACAGATGTGAGCCGCCACAGTTGGCCCACTTTTACCTGCAACCTCACCAACATCTGCTGTTTTTTGACTTTTTAGTGATAGCCATCTGATTGATGTGAGACGGTATGTCACTGTGGTTTGGCTTTGCATTTCTGTGATGATTAGCAACATAGAGCATTTTTCTTATGTTTCTTGGTCACTTGTGTATCTTCTTTTGAGAAGTGTCTATTCAAGCAACAATAGCATTCCCCTTTCTAGTGTTGTTGAAGGATTAAATTTTTTAAAATGTCTGTAAAGCTCCAGAAGGGCTGACCACAGAATAAGCATGCAATTAATGTTAGCTCTTATGATTATCTGTAAAACATACAGAATATGCAGGGAATGGGTTTAGAGATTCATGCTAACAAGCATTTATAAGTACATACAATTGTCTTAGTGTTAAGGGTTAGGGTACCACAGAATGACATCTTTGTCATCTGCTGCCATTGGTTTTGGTCATTATTTAAGGTATGACTGAATCACCTGCCCCCGAGAATTCTTCCTGGAGAGTCCCCCCTGAAAGTCCTTCCTAGAGATTGTCCCAGTTGTGAGACAACTTCTAGATGACTGTCTCCTTTTGCTTTACCGTGTTAACCCCTTAGTCAGAAACATAATTTCAATGAGACAGATTCCTAGTTTTAGTAGAAAATCAGGGCTTTTTGAAAACCACTTTGAATACCCAAAGTCAAAAATATCCAAGTGACCTGGAAAAAAAAAAGTCACCATACTTTTCAAAAATCTCTATTTTTCTCTATCTACAGAAATGGGAAATCTGGCTACAGAAGATACTTTTTTCTAAAATACATAAGCCTATCTTGTAGAATAATTTGATTCATAGCTTAGACTTAGCAGCATTGTTTCCCTTGGAACAGAAATGGGTATACTCCTGAGACTGTAAACCGAGACCCTTTTCATATGTTAAGCTATAAACCTAGGATTCTTCCATGTGTATCATCTAAAGTATAAGCCTATATAAAGGCAGAACCTTCCTTTGTTAGGGGAGGTTGGCTGTTAGGCAACTAGGCCACCTTGCTCCCGGCCGAATAAACCCTCCTTCCTCCTGTATTCGGTGTCTGAGAGATCCATTTCCCGCAGCTGCTCCTGCTACAATGTGAGCCACAGTGCCCAGCCAGCTGTAACTCTTTAAAAGAAATAAAGCTCTCCTCTACAAATTAAAAAAAAAAAAAGAAGGAAGGTTATAGTTGCTAAAAACTAAAGGCTGCTTTAACTCTAGTGGCCCATGAGGCCTGAAACACTAGAGAACATTTGTCATGCTGGTTCTGTGAGGTTGTTAAAGGGCTGAGATGAAACACATTTGGAAAGTTTTGGTGTATTAGGTGACTCAGAGCAGGAACCACATCCCTAATGCATGTTCTCATTAGCAGAATTGCTTTCTAATTTAAAAACTCACCAGACGATCGCTCAGTTTCATCCTACAAATGAAACTAGGAGAGTACATGTTGCACTAAAGAAGTAGTTTTTCTTCCATTGATTTGAAAACATAATAATTTGTTCACTAATGCAAAATGGATCAAGATTTTAATTTACCTTTGAATGCTCAGGAGCATGTCCGTCTTTGAATACAGTGATTTTAACTTTGTTTTAAAGCAAGGTGATTTGGGCTTTCATAAAATCGTTGGAGAAGTGGGGCCAAAGAAATGCTTTCACTCCAAAGAAAGTACAGCAGTTTCACTTCAGTGAAATTCCAGTAAAATAACCCTTTCAAATGATACAAACTTTAGACTTGTTCTTTGATTTGAAAATTTTTTACAAGAAAAGAAATTCTTCTAAAAAGAAAATTTTTTATGAGAAAAGAAATTTTACCAAGTGAAAAGATCAAGTAAACAGAACTTCAAACATTTTATCTCACATTTTTCTACATGATTAAGGAAACGGTTGTGTTTGTAATGCACAGAGAATAAAACAGCATTTTTGATCAACCATGAAAATGATACTCAACAAACCATGCATCCTTTTAGAGTTTGAAAAATACTGAGACGTCTTTAAAAAGTGATAATATTTTATTTTAATCATAGTATGCAAAAAGTTCCTAGGTTTTGTAAATTTGGTACTGTGTATATTTATTTATATCAGAATTAATGTAGCCTAAATTTTA
Source organism: Cacajao melanocephalus (assembly GCA_963573385.1). NCBI lineage: Eukaryota > Metazoa > Chordata > Mammalia > Primates > Pitheciidae > Cacajao > Cacajao melanocephalus. Next base: position 16,199 of record CAUYLG010033824.1, read on the forward strand.
AATTTTGTTGTAATTTTTACTCTCTCTAGACAAGGATTAGCACTTCTCATCCTTCAAAAATGCCACAGGCTTCCTAGACAAATATCTCTTTGAGGAGCTGGTTAAGGGTTGCAAAAATACAGTTAGGAAGAATGTTCCAGAATTTGATATTACACTAGGGAAAATATAGTTAATAATTTATTGTACATTTCAAAATAGCAAGAAAATAAAAATTAAGATGTTCCAACCGCAAAGAAAAGGTATATGTTTGAGGTAATGGATATTCCAATTACCCTGAGTTGGTCATTACATGTTGGATACAGGTATTGAAATATCACATGTTCCCCATAATATGGACAACTATTATATAATCAATTGAAAATGCCTTAAAATTATTTTTAGGCCTGTTGCAGTGGCTCACACCTTTAATCCCAACATTTTAGAGGCCAAGGAGGGATGATCACTCGAGGACAAGAGTTTGAGACCAGCTTGGGCAACACAGTGAGAGAGAGAGCACTTGTTTCTACAAAAAAATTAATAAGTAAAAAATTACCTGTGTGTGGTGGTGCAAGCCTGTAGTCACAGCTACTTGGGAGTCTGAGGCAGGAGGCTTGCTTTAGCCCAGGAGGTTAGGGCTACAGTGAGACCTAATTGTGCCACTGCACTTCAGCCTGGGCAACAGCATGAGACCCTGTCTCAAGAAAAAAAAATTGGCTGGGCACAGTGGTTTATACCTGTCAGCCCAGCACTCTAGGAGGCCAAGGCATAAGGATTGCTTGAGGCCAGAAATTTGAGACCAGCCTGGGCAACATCATGTGACCCTGTCTCTACAAAATAATAATAATAATATCAAAGTTTCATACAGTACTATTTACTCTTGTGATTGGAGTAATGTATCCAGCATAATACAAACCAGATTCATCACCTCCAAAAATTTTGTTTGCTGCCCCTTAGCAGTCAACTATCCCCTTCCTATACCCCCCAGTCTCTGGCAACAACTGATCTGTCCTCTGTTCATATAGTTTTGCCTTTTCCAGAATCTCATAATAAAGGAATCATATAATACTATGTAGCCTTTCGGGTCTGTACTCCTTCACTTGGCAAAATGAATTTGAGTCATCCATGTTGGAACATGTATCAGTATTTGGTACCTTATTATTGCTAAGTAGTATTCATCATATGTATATACCACAATTTGATGAGCCTATCACCTGTTGATGGAAATTTGAGTTGTTTTTTAGTTTATGACAACCATGACTAAGCTGATTATAAACATTCATGTACAGGCTATTATGGGAATATAAGTTTTCATTTTCTTTAGGTAAATTCCTAGGAGTGAGGATTGTTGGGTCCTTTGGTAAGTGTATGTTTAACTTTATAAGAGACTGCGAACTATTTTCTAAGGTTGCTGTACCATTTTGCATTCCTTCTAGAAATTTACCAGAATTTCAGTTGCTCTGTGTCTTCACCAGCACTTGGCATTGTGAGTTTCTTTTTACTTTAGCCATTTTAGGAGTATGGTCGTGTTTCACAATGATTTCAGCTTGATTTATGATGCTGAGCATCTTTCCATGTTCTTACTTTCCTTCTTTTTATCTTCTATGGTGAAATATCTGTATTTTGCCAATTTTTATTGAATAACTTGCTTTCTTTCTGCTGAAGGAAAAGGTGGGGCATTCACAGAATGATGAAAGTCCTGGGTTTGCACATGAAAATGGGGGCTGAAACCAAGAAGTTTCTTTATATATTTTAGATACAAGTTCATTGTCAGATATGTAATTAGAAAATATTTTTCTCTGAATCTGTAGCTTAATTTTTTCCACCCTATTAAAAGTGGTCTTTATAGGTAAAGAGGTTTATTATGTATTTATTTGAGCCAGCTGGAGTGCAGTGGTGCAATAATGGCTCACCACAGCCTTGACTTCCCAGGCTCAAGTGATCCTCCCACCTCAGCTTCCTTAGTAGCTGGTACTCCGTGTCCAGCTAGTGGAATATCATAGAAATACAGAACAGGTAGGACTTTAGCTATTGCCTAGGGGTATCTAATTTCTTTATGTTTCAGAAAGAAAAATTAAAACCTAGACTGGTATAGTGGCCCAACCAAAGTCACTTACAGTAATGATCCAAGGTCTGCTATGGCCCCTGCAGACCTTTCCTCCTGTTTTCCAGAAAATTCCACAGCGGGCTGTGCAGAACATTATTTCTGTGCATTAGCTGCAAAAGCAGAGTCCCATGGTCACATATGTTGGGAAATGCTGTATAGCCACTATCCAGGGCATATTAACATATGACAGGTTTTAAGGAGTCCATGTAAAGGTATTTGTTGCACTCTGTTTGAGCCAGGTTTTCCATGTTCATTTGCCTTCAGGATTAGTTTGCCTGAAACCTACCAACATAAACATTACCTGCCTGATGGACTGTGTCGCAGGTCAGAATAGGCTGGGAGTCAATGAATCTGTAGACAAGAAGCATGAGACCTGGATAGTTACAGCTCCTGGGCAGGTTTGCAGGGAGAGCAAAGCACTCTAAGGCTCACATTCACCAGGCTCTAAAAGCTAGCAAAATCGTTTTCTCAGAATCCAAATAAATAAAGGATTAGGTTTTTTTACTCTTATGAAACAGGGACAAAAGATAAGTTTTCTCTTAAGACAATATTGAATATATATGAATGAATTACTCAGGTCATAGCCGTATAATTTTATTATGTATAGGAAATTGGAGGTGAGTTTGTCCTAAGTTCAGACTACACTCCCTATGTATGTGCAGACATACTTACAAACTTTGCTCCCTCTCACTCGATGTCAGAAATGGGAATGAGTAAGATTAGTAAGGAACTCAGAGTCTCATATGTCTTCCTCTTTTGGAGAAGGGGAGGTAGGAGGGAGTCATAGTTTTCTTGGTTCTAATTCTCACCTAAAAACCTGAGGAATCCAGCTTTCTGGAGAGCCCAGGGCTTTTCTTACAAACTAGTTACTGGGTATGAAAGAAACATCTTACTATCAAGCAATGACAGGGTCTGATGCCTTTTCTTCAGGTTCCCAACTCCCTGCTGCTTCTGGCTCAAGTCCTGTTGCTGTCATCCCTGGTTCTCTCGTGTGGTTTCTGCTGCCTGCGCCTCTGGCAGCAGCTTCTTTTAGGTGGGTCTTTGAATGGCTCTTCCTGCCAGCGTACCTTCTGCCCCCTGCCTCCTTCACACTGTGCAAACAGCTGGAGCTCTTTCCAGGCATTGCCAGAAAGGGCTGAAAGTCACCCTCTCCGAAGAGAGCCCCTGCCAAACTTGTCCTAGGAATAGACAGCTAGATCAATGGCCTTCTCTTCCTACATCTGTTTGGTTGAGTATCTGCCAGGCACTGAGCTAGGTGACAGATACAAGGTAGATATGACTGTGTTCTTGTTTTAAAGAAGTTTATGATCTATGAGGAAGCAAGTCATACTTACAGATAATTTAAGTGATCTGGTAAGCACTACAACAGAGGTCTAAACCGCGTGCTATGGATGCTGGCCTTAGTCTAAGCGTTGTAGGAGGACACCTCCTGCCTCCTGCGCAGGTTGCTCTGCTGGAACGCAGCTCCGCACTGCGACACAGATGGTCTCTGGAAGGCAAGACTTGTTTCCTCAAAGAGAATTACATGTCTGATTTGGACTTCCTTTTTCCCTGATTGTCACAGAACCCATACTCATCAAGAGTAACATTCTCCCCTCCTCAGGCCCAGTGTTCTTTCAAACCGTAGAACAGGGTGAAATTCTGGCTTCAAAGGATTGATCTAGCTTATGACTGAGGGCAGGCACCACTCTGCAGGGGGTTACCTGTTCCTTCCCTTGAGGCACTGGGGCAAAAGCAACACCCACCTAGGTATTAAGCCCTGCATGCATTGGCTATTTTTCCTGGTGCACTTCCTCCCCCAGCGCCACCTCCAACTGACCCCGGTGTATGTTGTTCCCCTCCAGCATTCACGTTTCTTACTGCTGCTATCTTTGCTTTGTTCTTATTGACTCTAGAGAAGGATACAGTCTTGGTCAATATTTTGAAAATAGAAGAGGCGAGGTTATTAAATGATCATTGCCATCATTTCCACCAACCCTCTCTTCAATACTTCTAAATTTAGAACATTTGAATATCTTGTTTTCTAACCCACCTTTCATCAATAGCAAAAATATGTGTAAAACGGGCATAAACAGGAAGCCAATGGTGAGATTATAGTTTCTCAACCATCATTAAGGAAGATTTTCCTGAAACCAAGTTTTAGAATTGTCCCTTTGTCTGGAATCCTGTAAGTTTCTGAGTTTGCAGATTTGGGATGGGTGAGGCATATGGTTTCCCACCACTTTTATAATTAAGGGGAAAAGCTGCTGTGACCACAGCAGAGGGGAGGCTGAATTGGCAAGTCAAGAACTCCATACATGCGATAACTCAACATCTAGAGATTGATGCCTTGAAAACATCTGTATCTATGTATCCATCACCCTTGGAAAGCCTTGGTTAGAACCTCTAGTGAAGGCCATTCACAACCCTCAGGGTGAACCAAACTCAACTTCAGTATCCCGTATCTCAGGTAACTCATCTTCTCCCCAAGAAGTGTGTTTCACTTTCAAGCTTTCTGGTTTTTTTTTTTTTTCCAGCCTACTGTAATCATTAGAAAATATCACAGAAGACCCTTGCCAAGTTAAAAATCAATCAATTGATGAGTTAAATTTGAGTGTTAATTTTTTTAAAGTGCAGACTTTATATTTGCCATTAAATCTTAGCTTTGCTTCTAAAACAAACAAAAAGAAAGCACTCACATTCTCAACCTTAATAATTTATATTGCCAAAAAAGGTTAAATATCATAATGGCAATGTAAAATTCAGTTTTATACCGTACTCTGTACTCTGTCTTTAAAAGTGGTAATCAGAATACAGTGCTCAAGATACTATTATAAAATAATAATTTAAAAATAACTATTAGAAGCTATATATAAAAATAATTGGCATTTCTTTTAAAGTAGTTATGTCAGGCAGTTATAAACATTGAAACAATAACATAAAATATAAAAACGAATAAACAACGTAACGAAGTGGAGCATATGTCAGACACGCAAGGTTGACTTACCATCCAAAAATGATGTGATTTACCATATTAACACCCTAAAAAAAAAAAAAACCTGAATGATCATCTAGATACAGAAAAAGCATTTGACAAAATCCAACATCCATTTTTCTAATCCAATTTGAAAGAGAGGTTAACTTCCTGGCCCATAGAAAGGTGATCAACAGAAAATGTACAATAAACATTATATTTTATATAGTATACACATATATTATATTATCAGGGAGGAGCTGGTACTATAGGCAGGCACCACCACATCTGGCTAATTTTTTAATTTTTTGTAGAAATGAGTCTTCCTATGTTGCCTAAGCTGGTCTCGAACTCCTGGGCTCATGTGATCCTCCCAACCTCAACTCCCAAAGTGCTAGAATTATAGGCAAGAGTCTCTGCACCCAGTTCCAACTGTCTTTTGATTATTTCTTTTTTATTTATTTATTTTTTTGAGACAGAATCTCCCTCTGTTGCCCAGGCTGCAGTGCCATGGCTCAATCTCGGCTCACTGCAACTTCTGCTTCCCAGGTTAAAGCATTTCTCCTACCTCAGCCTTCTAAGTAGCTGGGACTACAGGCATGCACCACCACACCAGGCTAATTTTCTTTTTTTTTCTTCGTATTTTTAGTAGAGACGAGGTTTCACCATGTTAGCCAGGCTGGTCTCAAACTCCTGACCTCAGGCAATCTGCCCACCTTGGCTTCCCAAAGTGCTGGGATTAGAGGTATGAGCCACTGCGCCCGACCTGTCTTTTGATTATTTCTAAACATAAAGTCTGATCTTAAGAGAGTGCCATTAGGGAACCCTGGCTTACCATTGTTCTTCAAATAATGGTTACAATCCTCAGCACTGCATAGTAGCTTGTACTATTGTTAGGAAATATCTGCTGTCCTACCCTATCCTGTTGATGGCAGTCTCAGCTGTGCAATTTACATTGTCCACTGAAATGAGAAGTTGCTATAGGCCAACTCCTAACAGGTGATTTGAAAGCTGTATGATACTTTCAACAAGGCTCTTTTCTGTCTGCCGTAAGGCTGCTATACTCCCATTAGCAGTTGTTTTTCAGCTCTTGGCCCTGAATGAAAATGTGGAAGAAAGTCACAGTCAACCTTCTATGACCTTGTGATATGAGCAGATCATCTTTTGTTGGTGTGAAACACTGAGATTTGGGGGATTATTTGTTATCACGGAATAATATCGCCTATGCCAATGGAGACAAATGGCCTAAAGGGTTTTTCCCTTATTCTTCCCAAGCACCTTTTCACTACTCTCCGCTTTTCACTCCTTGCCCCATCCATTCAGATCTTCTCTCCCTTTCTTGAAAACGTCAAACTCCTTCATACTTGAGGGCCCTGATACATTCTGTTCATTCCACCTGGAATCTGCTTTTATTTTAGTTTTTTGCTGTATTCTACCTCACCTCCCACTCCCATCACATGGCAAATGCTTACTCATTCTTTAGGTCTCAGGGAAGCTGGTTTTACTTTCTCCAAAAAAATCCGAAAAGCAACAACAACAACCAAAAAAAGAAAACAGTTACTATAACTGTATTCCTTATGTTCAAAGACAGAATTACAGACATAGAAAATATAGAAAAAAGGCCCACATAAAATTTTTAGAAATGTAAACAATTATGTCTGAAATGAAAAGTGTACTAGACCCAGCACAGTAGCTTAGCCTATAATCCCAGCACTTTGGGAGACTGAGGTGGGCAGATCACTTGAGGCCAGGAGTTTGAGACCAGCCTGGTCAACATGGTGAAACCCTTTCTCTACTAAAATTACAAAAGAATTAACCAGGCGTGGTGGCACACACCTGTAATCCCAGCTACTTGGGAGGCTGAGGCAGGAGAATCACTTTAACCTGAGAGGCTGAGGTTGCAGTGAGTAGAGATCATGCCACTGCACTCCAGCCTGGACGACAGAGCCAGACTCCATCTCAAAAAAGAAAAGTATACTGGATAGCATTAGCAAGAGATAACACATTGCAGTGGAAGAGGTTATTGAACAAGGAAAAAGGAAATTAGCAAGGATATAAAAGAATTAAACAATGCTGTCAACAAATTTGGCCTAATTTTAGAACACTCCTTTGAAAAATAGCAAAGTACACATTCTTTTTCCAAGCATGCACAGAGCATTTAGCAATATAAACCATATTCTGGGCCATAAAACAAGTTAATAAATTTAAAATAATTCAAGTCATAGAAAGTATGTACTCTTAAGAATAATGGAATTAAGTTAGAAGTCAAGAAAAATTCTGGGAAATTCCCAAATATTTGAAAACTAAAGAATACATCTCTAAATGTGTCCAAGAAGAAATCAAAATGGAAATGAAAAAGTGTTTTGAACTGAATGAACATGAAAACACACTGTATCGGATTTTTTGGAGTGTCGCTATACCCATGGAGTGGAATTATGTAGTTTATATAGTATACTTAGAGTTTATGGACAGCAGTATTTAGGGGAAAATTTTAGTACTAAATAAACATATTAAAAAAGAAGAAATGCCTCAGATCAGCAATGTTAGTTTTCACTTTAAGAAACAAGAAAAGTAAAAGCAAATGAAAACCCAAATAGAGAAAAGGAATAATAAAGATAAGGAAGAAAATCAATGAACTGAAAAACAGAAAAATTACAGAGAAAAGTAAAAGAAACTTAATACAATTTTTACTAGAAGACCAATAAAATTGATAAACCTCTAGCCAGAGTGACCAGGAAAAAGAGAGAGAAGACACAAATTATGAATATCAGAAATGAGAAAGATGACATCACCACAAATTTTGCAGATATTTATGCTGATGAATTTAACCACTTAAAAGAAATGAAAAAAATTCACGGAATGATAAAAACTAACAAAGCTCAATAAGAAGAAATATATAACCTGAATAGCCCTATTATATATTGAAGACATTTAATTTTTAATTAAAAAGAAAACTGCAGGTTCATAAAATAACTGATAAATTCTACCAAATATTTAACAACAACAAAAAATCAAGTTTATGCAACATCTTCAAAAAATTAGGAAAATAGAATAATTCCCAATGTATTCTATGAGGCCAGCATTACTCTGATACAAAAACTATATAAAGACATTACAAACAAGAAAACAATAGACCAATATCCTTCATGAACACAGACACAAAATTGTTTAAAAGTTTTAAAAAGTCAAGTTCAACAAAATATAAAAACAAATAAACAACATAACCAAGTGGGGTATATGTTAGACTCGCAAGTTGACTTATCCTCCAAAAACAATGTAATTTACCACATTAACAGTCTACAAGAAAACCTGTGTGATCACCTAAATAGATGCAGAGAAAGCATTTGACAAATTCCAACATCCATTTCTCTTAGCAAATTCGGGAGAGAAGTTAACTTCCTGGCCTGTAGAAAAGGGATCAACAGAAAATGTACAACAAGCGTCATATTAAACGGTGACAGATCAGAAACGATAAAAGAATGGCTACTCTTATCACTTCTATTCAATATTATACTGGGAGTTCTGACCAGTACAATTAGGCAAGAATTTTTTAAATGAAAAGCATCTCAATAGGAAAGGAGGAAACAAAACTGTTTCTAGATAAAATTATTATCTATATAACAATTCAATGGAATTAACAAAAATCTGCTAGAACTAGCAAGTAAGTTTAGCAGTGTTTCAGGATATGAGATCAATATGCAAAAACCAACTGTATTTTTATATGCCAAGAATAAAATATTAGAAACCAAAATTAAATGTATCATTATAATAGCATCAATCAATCTGAAATGATACTTACGGATAAATCTGGGAAAAAAAGATACGAATGAATTGTACTGAAAAATACAGAACATTGCAGAGAGTAATTAAAGAAGATCTAAATAAACAGTTAGGTTTTCTTCTCAGGTCAAAAGACTCAATATTAAAATGTCAGTTCTCCCCAAGCCCAACTTTAGATTCAATGCAATCCTCATCAAAATTCTAGCAGGCATTTGTTAAAGGATTCAAAGTTATAGCTAGATAGAGGAAAAAGTTCTAGTGTTCTGTACAACTGTAGGATGACAATAGTAAACAGTAATATATCATGTGGTTTCAAATGGATAGAAGGAGGATATTGAATGTTCCTAACAAAAGCAATGATAAATGATTGCGATGATGGATATGCTAATTACCTTAATCTGATCACTAAAGAGTACATGTATCAAAACATCAGCATGTGCCTCATGAATATGTACAATTATTTGTCATTAAAACATTTTAATTCCCGTAGACTTTTTTTGTGAAAATTTAGAGGCTGATTCCAAAATTCATGTGAAGTTCAAAGAACCTAAAATAGCCAAAGAAGCTTTGCAAAAAACCACAACAATGTTATGTGACTTAAAATACGTGATTTCAATGCTTATTATAAAGCTACAATAATTAAGAAAGTAGTGTTTTGCCATAAAGCTAGAGTGATAAGTCAAATGAATAGAATACAGAGTTCAGAAAGAGCCCCATAAATATTTGAACCAACTGATTTTTAACAAACGTGCAAAGATAATTCAGTGGAGAAAATACAGCTTTCATTTTAAATTTTATTTTGGTTTTGGTTGACAAGTAATAATTTTATATATTTATGGGGTACAATGTTATGTTTTGATATATATTCATCACCTCACATACTTATCAGATTTTTGTGGTGAGAATATTTAAAATCTATTCTTTAAGTATTTTGAAATACACAATGCATTTTATTAATTATGCTCACCATTCTGTGTAATCACTAAAGCATTTCCCTTGTCTAGTTGAAACTTTATACCCCTTGATTAATATCTCCCCTTTCCCCATTTCCACCCCCTTCCCTGGACTTTGGTTACCAACTCCCTATACTCTACTTCTATGAATTTGACTTTTTCAGATGCCACATATCAGTGAGATCATGCAATATTTGTCTTTATGGCCTGGCTTATTTAATATAGCAGTATCCTGCAGGTTCATTGGTGTTGTTGCAAATACCAGAATTTCCTTTTTTTTTAGGCTAAATAATATCCCAGTACATACTTATACTACATTTGCTCTATCCATTCATCTGTTGATGTATACTTAGGTTGCTTTCATATATTGGCTACTATGAATAAAGCTGCAATGAACTTGGGAGTGCACCATCTCTTTGATATATTGATTTCAGTTTATTTGGATATATACCCAGAAGTGAGATCACTAGATCTTATGACAATTCCATTTTTAGTTTTCTGAGGAACCGCTATACTATTTTCCATAATGGCTGTACTAATTTACATTCCTACCAAAATTTCCAAGCGTTCTGTTTTCTCCACATTTGTCAACTCTTATCTTTTGTCTTTTATATAATAGCCATTCTAGCAGGGGAAAGGTGATATTGTGATTTTAATTTGCATTTCCCTGATGATTAGTGATGTTGAACCTTTTTTTCATATATCTGTAGATCATTTGTAAATCTTTTGACAAATATCTATTCAGAAGATCCTTTGTTTATTTTTAATCGGGTTTTTTTTTCTTGCTACTGAATTGTTGAGTTATCTTTGTATTTTGCATATTAACCCCTCATAAGATGTGTGGCTTGCAAATATTTTCTCTTGATCCATGGATTGTCACTTCACTCTATTAATTGTTTCCTTTACTGTGCAGAAGCTTTTTAGTTTGCTGAAATCCCATTTCTTTATTTTGGCTTTTGTCTCCTGTGCTTTTGGGGACACATCCAAAAAATGTGTGCCCTTATCCATGTTGTGGACCTTTCCCCCTATGTTTTCTCCTAGTAATTTTACAGTTTCAGGTCTTACATTTAAGTCTTTAGTCTACTTTGAATTGATTTTTGTATATGATGTCAGATAAGAGTACAACTTTGTTCTTCCAGATGTGGATATCCAGTTTTCCCAGCACCATTTATTGAAGAGACTGTGAGAAAGGAGAGCTTTCAATAAATGGTGCTGGAACAACTGGATCCATTCAGAAAAAATAAAAATGCACACACAAGTTGTACCATAGACAAAAATTAATTAAAATAGATGATAAGCCTAAATATCATAACGAAAACTCGAAAACTTAAGATGAAAACACAACAGAAAAGTCCTTGTCATCTTAGATTAGGCAAGGATTTATCAGATATAATATAAAAAGCACAAAACATAAAATTTTTAAATCAAGATGTTTGACTACCAAAATTGAAATCTTCATTCATTAATAGTTATGTTAAAAGAATGAAATTCCAAGTCACATAACGGGATGAAAGATTTGTAAAGCACATACCTTAAAAGGGTCTATATCCAGAGTGTATTCCTTAAAACTCTCAAAGCTTAATAATTGGAAAATAGTTTCTAAACTTCTAAATGGGCAAAAGTTTTGAACAAACACTTCACCAAAACGACATACAGATAGTGAATAAGCACATGAAAAGATACTTTTCATCTTCAAATCACTAACTATTAGGAAATGCAAATAGAAACCACAAGTTACTACAATACACTTAGCAGAATGACTAAAATAAAAAAGACTGACCATAGCAAGTGGTATGTAGAGCAACTGGCACTCTCATATACGGTGGATGGGAGTGCAAAATGGCACAGCTGCTTTTTATAACAGCTTGACAGCATCTTGTAAAGTTAAATACATACCTACCAAATGGCGCAGCTATTCTACTGGTAGGTATTATCCAAACAAAATAAAAGCATACAGTTACAGAAAGACCTGCATACATGTTTATAACAGCTTTATTCATAACCGCCAAAAAATGGAAATAATCCAAATGTCCTTCCACAGAGGAATGATAAGCAAATTGTGATATACCCACAAAACAGCCTACTACTCAGCAAAAAAGGAATTAGCCATTAATATATGCAACAATATGAATAAATCTCAAAATAATTATGCTGAGTTAAAGAAGCCAAACAACAAACAAAATGTACATACTATATAATTCCATTTTTATAAAGCTTCAGAAAATGCAAACTACTCTATAGTGACATAAAGCTGATCAGCAGTTTCTTGGAGGGGGTGGGAAAGGGGTCAGTGGGAGGGGAAAAAATAGACTCTATAAGCTCCATGAAGTGAGAATTCTGCTTATATTTTTAATTTTTATATCAAATTGCCTAGCATAGTGTCTGACACAGAGTAGATATTAAATTAATATTTGAAAGAATAAAAGATGCACGTGCAGACATTGATTAGCATAATGAATAGAAGCATGGATTCTGGAGTCAGATGCATTATTCTGGCACACAAGTGCAAAATTGGGAGAGTAACTTAACTGCAACATTAAAAAGGAGAAAAATATTACCCACCTTTCACAGGTGGTTGTGAGAATTAAATGTGATAATTCACTCATAAGTGCTTGGCGCAAGGTGATTCAACATAAGAAAATCATGCCTGTAATATATCACATTAATAGAACAAAGAAAGAAACCATAGGATCATCTCAATTGACATGGAAAAAGTATTTGACAAAATTTAACACATTTTTAACAATAAAAACTCTCAGAAAATTAGGAATAGAAAGGAGCTTTCTTGATGTGATAAAAACCTTATGTGAAAAGCTAACAGTTGGCCCAGCACAGTGGCTCACACCTGTAATCCCAGCACTTTGGGAGGCCGAGGTAGGTGGATCACCTGAGGTCAGGAGTTCGAGACCAACCTGGCCAACATGGTGAAACTCTGTCTCTACTAAAAAAACAAAACAAACAAACAAACAAAAATTTAGCCAGGCATGGTGGCAGGTGTGCCTGTAATCCCAGCTACTCGGGAGGCTGAGGCAGGGGAATTGCTTGAATCCGGGAGGCGGAGGTTGCAGTGAACCGAGATTGCATCAGTGCACTCCAACCTGGGCAACAGAGCAAGACTCGTCTCAAAAAAAGAGAATGAAAGAAAAAGAAAGAAAGGAAGGAAGGGAGGAGGGAGGGAAGGAAGAAAGAAAGAGGAAAAGTTAACATCATATTTAATGATGCAGTCTTTTCACCTAAGATGAGAAACAAGAAAAAAATGCTTGGGCTCGCCACTGATATTCAACATTAAACTGGAAATTCCAGTCAGAACAACTAGGCAAGAAAAAGACATAAAAGGCATTCAAATTAGGAAGGAACAAGTAAAATTATCTCTATCACAGATGACATACCCCTATATATAGAAATTACCAAAAAAACCTACCAGAGTTAAACAAGTTCTGAAATGTTACAAGGTATAAGATTAAAACACAATCAATTGTGTTTCTATATATTGAGAATGAATAATTTTAAGAGCTTTTTTTTAAAATTTCATTTAAAATGGTACCCAAAAGAGTGATGCTTAGGAATAAATTTAACCAAGGAGACAAAAGACTTGTAAAGTGAAAATTATCAAACATTGCTGAAAGAAAATAAAGGTCTAAGCAAATGAAGTCATCTCATATGCATGAATTGGAAGACAATATTATTAAGACGGCAACAAAAAGTAAAAGTGATCTACATATTCAATGCAGTCTCTAACAAAATCCAGATTTTTGTAGAAATGAAAATGCCAGTTCTCAAATTTGTATGATTTAAAAGGGGTCCTGAATAGCCAAAGTAATTGTGAAAAAGAAGAATAAATTTAGAAAATTTATATTTCCTTATTTCTAAACTTACTTCAAAGCTACAGTTTTCCAAACAGGGTGGTACTTGCAGAAGAACAGACATAGATCAATAGTACAGAAATGAGAATCAATAAATAACACATACATCTATGTCAAATTGATTTTTGACAAAGGGCCCAAGACCATTCAATGTAGAAACAGTAGTCCTTTCAAAAATTGATGCTGGGTATCCACATGCAAATGAATCCCTGCCACACACTACATAAAAAAGGTATTCAAAATGAATAAGTAACCTAAATATAAGAACTGAACCATAAGATTTTTAGGGAAAAAATAAGTGTAAATCTTCATGACCTTGAACTTGGCAATGGATTCTTCAATATACCACCACATGTATAAGCGAACAATAAAGAAAAAATAGATTAACTAGATTTTGTCTGAATTGAACACTTTTGTGCATAAAAAGATATTGTCAAAAAAGTGAACAGATGATTTATAGAATTGAGAAAATATTTGCAAATCATATATCTGATAAGGGACCAGTTTCCAGAATAAACAAGTAACTCTTACAACTCAGTAATTAAAAAGATAAGTGACCCAATTTTAAAATGTTCAAGGAACCTAAATAGACATTTCTTCAAAGGTTTACATATGGCCAGTAAGCACATGAAAAAATCTTCAGTATCACTAGCCATTTGTGTATGCAAATCAAGACCACTATGAGATACCACTTTATACTCACTATCATGGTGATAACAAAAAAAAAAGAAAAAGAAAAAGAAAAAGAAAAATAGAGTTAGCGAGGCTGTGGAGGAATTGAAACCCTATTACATTGCTGGTGTGAATGTAAAACGATTCCACTGCTACGGAAAACACTTTGATAGTTCTTCAAAATGTCAAATGTAGAATTACCATGTAATCCAGCAATGTTCCTCTTAGATGTACACTCAAAAGGATTAAAAATGGTATTCAAACAAGTATATGTACATATATGTTCATAGCAGTACTATTCAAAATGGCCAATAGCTGGAAACAACTCATATCCATCAATGAATCAATGGATAAACAAATTGTGGCATATACACACAACAGAAAATTTTCAGCCATAAATGGGAATGAAATACTGATACATGCTACAATGTCAATGAACTTTGAAACATTATATTGAGTGAAAGAAGCCAGACACAGAAGGTAGACAAAGAAGCCAGAGCTATACTGCATGATTTCATTTATCTGAAAAATCCAGAAAAGGTAAATCCAACAACAGAATGCAGATTAGTGGTTGCCAGGAGCTGGAGAGGGAGGAATGACGAGCTTAATGGGCATACAGCTTTCTTTAGCGGGGGTGAGAATGTTTAGGAACTAGAGAGAAGCAGTGGGCTCACAACATTGTGAATGTACTAAATGCCGCTGACCTATTCACTTTACAAAGGTGAATTTTAAGTTATATAAATGTCATCTCAATTTTTTTTTAAAAAAAGCTTGATGCACTGCCTCATTCATTATAAGCACTTAAGAAAAATTAACCTTAAAATTTTTATTGTAGCTTTATTTATAATAGCTGGAAATTAGAGGCAATCTAATCTCAATGTGAAAAAATGGGAAACTAAACTTAAAAATTAAGGTGTATCCAGATGTTTAAATATTCTAGAATCTCATTCAAAAATCCGTAAAGGGATATTTTGTAGTAATAGAGAACAACAGTTAAGTTCAATGTTTATAGCCAGAAAAACTATAATAAATAGTATATTTAAAACTCAATCACCATACTTTTCTTTCAAGTTTGATAAGTCTCCAAAAGCTGAAATATTTAATTTCCCAAGCAAGAACACTCCAAAATCACATCAATTCAGAATTAAATGTATTTTCATATCTTAAATTGAATTCGTATCCAAAAGACGAGGCTTGGAATCTGATTTCCACAATTTGTACCTGACTATACCTCTCAAGCTTTATTTCCTGAGGTCTCCACTTCCCTTCTGTACTACAGTAAGTCCTATACACGTCCAACTGCAACTTTTACTCTTGTTTTCCCCTACCAGAAATAGCCTCACTTCTTACCCTTATAGCTTATCCATTGTTGGAGTCCTATGACTTCCTGGGGAAATCTCTTTAATTCCAGCCCCACACTGTCCCTCTATGTCTACAGCTCTCTAGAGGTCTCCCACACTTCTCCTTCTGTCTGGCATTGCAATTATTCCTGCACCGATCTTATTTCCCCTGTTGCCACAGGGCTGTAACTTACTTATATTTATAATCTCTAAGGCATCTGGCAAAGAGCTCTGCTTTGATTGTAGTAGGTGTTCAATAAATGTTTATGAAAGTGAGTGGAATTTCCGAAACAGATGGGTAACCTATTTGGATGCCAGGACATAAATGCAAACTGTTTCCTGTAGCTTCTGTGTTTAAGCAGACAGTGCTCTGCTCTCTGCATTGTAGATACTGCCACATGCTTAGTCAACACAACATTCATCAAGCTATAATGTCAGAGGGACACAAAATGGACCAACTGGGGATAATTTATAATTTATGAAAAAAATCACCATTAGTATTTATGACTTTTCACTTCAAATCACCATCAATATCCCTTTTTCTCTTCGCATGCATTCAGAGAGCTCTTCTCATAGTCACCTAGTATGAGCACTAGATATTAAACACATTAATCAAATTAACTTTCTATGTATGGAATGTAAGGGTTATGACCCACAAATTTGAGATCAGTAATGTGTTTTGGAAGATTGTCTTATTTTTCAGCTCCACAATTGAATAATGAAAGGTCTCATCAAGGACTAGAAAGCTGAATTTCTTCTCAGATATTACATTTTCATATAGCTGGATGCATACAGGCAATATACATACATGACCAGTGGGTCAGGTTTGCTGGGGTGCCAATTTAAAAGGGCTGCCAAAACATTATATTTAAATGATGCCTGTTGATTCATGTTTCTGGTGAGCTACAACTCATGTTATTCCCTTTAAACTAGATAGCATCTCATGGATGAAACAAGAATAACAGAAATAACAGTAGTAGAAACAATAATGCAGTGGAAATGATAATACGTCTCATTGACTGATCTACTTCCATGCAAGTTGCATTGTATACCTGCAAGCAACACCACCGGTCCTGAGACCAGGATGCTGACAATTGACCCATGTATGTCGTTGCAATCAGCAAAATTCTGATACCAAATAGAATTTGTTGTTGCTGGAGATGAAGTATTTATTTTAACATCTAAAAGGAAAATGTTTAATACGCCTCCCAGGGTATTCTTTGATTTGGCAGCTAGTAAAAGAAAAGGAAAGAGTTTTACTGGCAAAAGAGCCAGGAAGAACCTGTAAACGTAGTTTGAACAAGATTTTGTACCTATGGACATGTGATCTCCACACTCAGTGAATATGAGAGATCAGTGCTACAGAAGGGCATGGAGTTCTAGTGACAAAAGGCATGGGCTCTGTAGTCAGAACTGCAGCACTGAAATCCCATTTATATGGCTTGGTAGGAGCCATTTGTGTCTTTCAGCATGTTATTAAACCTAAGTGTCAGTTTCATTATTTGGAAATTTGGGATAATAGTGGTGCTTACCACACAAGGTTGTCATGAGCATGAGATTAGATAAGTAACATAAATAAATCAGTACCCAGCATATAATAAAGCACTCAGGAGATATTAGCCACTTTTATTATTCAACTATGAGCAATAGGAAAATTATGAAATGAAAGATAACTTCAAATAAGTTAACATGTAATATTCTATACATTTACATAGATCTGTTTAGGAATGGAAAATCAACTTCCCCCTGCCCCCCTAAATAAGCGTTAACCAAATGTTTAAAGGCTATAAGTTTTTTAAGGCACACAATTGTTAGCCTTCTTGGGGTACACACTTGCTTCAGTCCAACCTTGCATGTACAAAATATGGTTCACTGAAAGAATAAATAAATATTAAAGAAAGCTTATATACAAAGAAAATAACCTGCTGAGACAAAACATACTTCTGAACAACTTTGTACTTTAAATCAACTTGTCCTCTAGCCAGCAGGACATGCCATTTTAGCCACCAGAAATAACTAAAACTCCCCCAAAACAATTCCTTGTTGTAGATAAATAATTTTTCACTTCAATTCTCACCTGTTTATGATAAAGAATCTGTTTGGACCCAGGTTTCCCAGCTCAGGTAATCCAGAGACAGCATTTTATTTGTTCTGACCTCTTGAAAGACCAGTTGAGAGTGAGGACAATTCTTGAGAGTTGAACAGAAAAAGAAACAAATTAGACCCGATTATTACATTTCCTGATGTGTGCTCATGCCATCCTGGGGCTGATTCAAGGATACCCAGGTTTGTTTTAAAAGACTGGAGGACCAGGGATTGGTTAAAGCATACTCTGGTGCCACTTGGCTGTGTGATTTTATACTAGTAACAAACTCTGAGTTTCAGCAGTCCACCTGTCAATCCTGGATAACAATTTTAACTTACATGTTTAGTATAAGGTTTAAAATAATTATGAATGAAAGTGTTGTGGAAACTGTAAAGCTCTTGTAAGTGTTGTTACTCTTGGAGAGAAAACACTTCTGTGTTTCTTTCTCTCGTCGTCCAACTCCCATACTCACACATACACACAGACATACTTGCTCCAAACTTTCTGTCAAGGCCATAAATACCTTCACTATCACCCGCCGGTGCACGAGTTGCATTGTATACCTACAGGCAGCACCGCCAGCCCTGAGACCTGCATGCCAACAATTGACTCATTCGCATAGTTATAGTCCGCAAAATTCTGATGCCAAATAGAACTCAGTGCTGTTACTGAAGATAAGGTATTTTAATATCTAAAATGGAAAAAGTTTAATATACCTCCCAGGGTTCTCTTTGATTTAGAATCTAGCCAAAGAAAGTGGAAGTTTTACTAGCAAAAGAACCAAAAAGAACTTGTAAATATATTTTAAACAAGACTTTTAATCTCTATTCATGTGATCTCTACACTTAGCGCTCCAGAAGACTTGATCTTCTGCCACCATTAGAGCAGCCAGAATCCAAGACGGATGATGCACACACAGAAGGAACTGGACTCAACCCCAGTTATCCTCGTCAAAATTTCCGGTATAAAAGGAAATCTGGCTCTTGAATGTTTTGTTTTTGGTTTTGATTATTTTGAAAAGGATCGTGCCTGTCGCCAGTCTTCCTTCCATGGCACTGGCCAATAATATACAATCATGAGAACTAATAATGGAATGAGTTCCAAAGTATCTATTTTATTAATCTGAGCAATATCCTCATAATCTCCAAAGGAAGACTTCTGAGAAAAAAGTAGAAGACATGGCTTGAGATCTAGGGTTGCACTGAGGCTTCCTACTTCCTTCCCTACCAAATGGAAAACCCTGACACCCATAAGGCAGGCACGGTCTATCATCCAGGGGCAACGGCTGCCAGCATAGTTGTATAAGGATTGCATGGAGACACATCATGCTTTCCACATGGGGCAAGGCAACACGGGAGAACTGAACTTTCCCACCAGGAACGTACATGTTTGGGGGTTATTTTTCCAGAAAGGAATGAATACAAGTTATGGCTAATCCTTCTCCGCTCTCTTCCCTGACACCTCTATGGGCAAGGACACTGGCAGGATAAGTGCTAGGACCATGACTACAATCTATGGTCACGGGACAGAGAAGTCCAGAGAAGCACACTAGTTGATCACCTTGAATTACAGGAAAAGCAAGGTCTTGAGAATCTGTAGTTAAGCTCCCTTTGTTGCATATAAATATTTGAAAACAAAATCTTTTACATTTTAAATTCAAATTTCCTCTCTTTGCTTGAAAGGTGATGGGTTTTCAGAGAAACAGAGCAATTAGGATATGACTGATCGTTTGTTATAAGGAATTGGTTCACCGGATGATTATAAAGGTTAGCAAGTCCCGAGATCTGCAGGGTGAGTTAGCAAGCTGGAGATCCAGGAGAAATGATGGTTTAATTACAGTGTAAATCCAAAGGTCTAAGAGCTGCCAGCCAAGGGGAGTTCTCTCTTACTGGGGGGAGGATTAGCCTTTTGTTCTATTCGGGCCTTAAACTCATTGGATGAGACCCACATCCATGAGGTAAGCCAATCTGCTTTACTCCTTCTACAAATTTAAATGTTAATCTCATCCAGAAACACTCAGAATAGTGTTTGGCCAAATATCTGGGCACCCTCTAACCCAGTCAAGTTGACACATAAAATTAAGTGTCTCAGGTAATAATTAATATTTACAGCTCAAATCTCTCATCTGGGAGTCATAAATATGATGGTTCCACTAGCCCTGCCATTTGCTTTCCACACATCTTGAAAGGAGTTGCTTACTATTCATATTCCTTTATTGCAAAATTGAGAAGAAACAACTTGATTGTCTACCTCTTAAGTTATTAGATTATCCAAGTACTTTTTCCTATTTTAATTACAGAGGAAGTATTACATTTACACTTTCTTACTTTTTCACTCTGCTAAGCCTCATTCTTTGAAAGAACACCTCTCGCAGGAACTGATGACTGAGTATTCAAGCTGTTCTTATACTTGAAGCCCTGGATAATATTTTGATGAAAGAACCTGCAAGCACATCAAGTTACTTCCCAGAGCTTCATCAAAATTCTAGATATAATAATGCTATTTTCAATGGGCTCTCAAGAAGTAATAATTAGCTTTCATTAAACATAATAAATATTAATGCAAGTCAGAAACAAAGTACAGACAGAATTGGACTAAACACATTCATAATGCAAGCATTCAGTCTGTGGACTGTATGGAGCTTCCCGGGAACGATGAGTGGTCTAAGAAAACACTCGGGCTCTCTGGTTTTCACAGCGAAACTTCTCTTTTCATGTGCTAGCACTGAAGACTGAAATAAAATCAATATCTAAAAGTGCATTCTCAGATTTTTCCTGAGCTTTAAATTCAAAACGAATTGAGGTGTGACTGATGTAATTTTTAAAACTTCAACTTCTTTAGCTCTATGTCCTATTTTTAAAATTAAATAAAAACAAATTTAGTCTATATCATGGTGTCAGAGATTCACATCAAAGAATGTCAAATGTCTAGGGACTTAAATGGCATTTATTACACATTAGGATGGGAATAGGTGAATAGCAGAATTAGGTCGGTTCTCAGCAAGACTCTCATTAATGTTAAAAAGATTTTTAAAAAATTTTAAACCCAAATTAGTTACAATTGCATATTAGAAAGGCCCAAATGAAAATAACTGACCACATCAAGTATTGGTGAAGATGTTACGGAACTGGAGCTCTCATATATTGCTCATTGGGATGTAAATGTTATAACCACTTTTGAAAACAGTTTGGAGTTTCCTTAAAAAATTGAATACCTACCATATGACACTGTTTCAGCAATTTCACTCCTGGGTATTTATCTAAGAGGATTAAAAACATGTATATACAAAGATATCTCTACAAAAATGCTCATAATAGCTCTCTTCAGCAGCTTTTATTCATAATGGCAAAAAATTGAAAACAACCGAAATATTTATCGAGATGAATTGCTAAACAAATTGTGATACGGCCACACAGCAATCCTGCTGATACTACCATTCAGTAATATAAACGAATCAGCTATTGATATACCCAACAATGTAGATGAACCTCAAAAACGTTATGGTAAGTGACAGAATCCAGACACAGAATAATACATGCTGTGTTATTATATTTATATAAAATTCTAGAATAAGCACAACTAATCTATACTGACAGAAAGAAGATCAGTGTTTGCTTGGAAATGTGGAAATGGATGTTGATGCAAACAGAAGGGAACATTTTAGGGTGATGGAAATGTTCTATATCTTTATTGTGGTGGCAGTTACATAAGTGTGTATTTGTTAAAGCTCATCAAACTGTGCACTTAAAATGAGTGGGTTTTGTTATATGTAAATCATATCTCATTACTGTTGATTTGTTTTCTGTAAATGGGCTAATGATTTTAATGCCACTTAATGAAAGAGAATATCCAAATGGCCAATATGCATATAAAAATATGTTCAATGGCATTATTCATCAGGGAAATTTAAATTAAAATCACAATGAGATGCCACTATTCACCCACCAAAAGGGCTAGAATTTAAGTGCCTGACAAGTTTTGGCAAGGTTGTGGAACAACTGGTGAGACTTCTAAAATGGCACAACTACTTTGAAAATCTGTTTAAAATTTTCCATCGAAACTAAATATTGCCTGTCTTACAAACCAGCAATTTTACCACTAGGTATATATGCAGAGAAATCAGGGTTGTGTTCACTAAAAGGTAGATACAAGAATGTTTACAGTGGCTTTATCTGTAATGACAAAAAACTGAAAATAATCCAAATGCAAATCCACAGAAGAATGAATAAATAAGTTGTGGTATAGTCATACAATGAAATACAGTATAGTAATACAAATGGGTAAAATGGGTATACGTAGCAACAGGGATGAATCTCATAGATATTATGTTAAGCAGAAGAACCAGACATCAAAAAATTTTTATGGTTCTCTTTAGTTTAAGAATTGGCAAAACTAATCAATAATAATAGAAATCAGAATAGCGGTTACCTTTGGAGGGCTACAGTCTGGGAAGAGACACAAAAAACCCTTCTGGGATTCTGGAAGAGTTCCGTATCTTTGCTCAGGGTAGAGTTACATAACTGTATGCATATGTAAAAAACCATTATAAGGTACATTTAACATCAATGCATTTTACACATTAACATATTCATGTTATACATCAATTTTTAATAATCCACTGGGACATGTCTTCTGCTGAAAAATTGAATCAAGACACCATGGTGACTGCAGCAAAGGTAAAACACCAGGTTTGTGAATATGGGACTCCTTTTTACTAAAGAAACACACAGTACACAGAATTTACAAGTCCTTTCTTTTTGTTAATGAAACCAAAGTTTTAACTTAAATTTAGATGGAAACATTCTGAAATAACATTTGGACTCTAGAAGTCCCTTGCAGTGACCAAAGTTGTTAGTGACTTTTTATTAAAACAATTTTGCCCCACTTAGGTTCCTGCAACATTCTTTCTTTTATTTCCTTGGTAGGCTGAAAATATTTTCTTCAAGGTGACAGACACCTTTGCCTTGAAATAACAGGCTTCTCTCAAGGGAGGTGAAAGATCATTTTGTAAGCAAAAGCTGACAGATGTGAATAGCAATTTCAACCTAGAAAAAGATCATAGATATCAGGGAATTCAATCTCCAGTCCTGCTAAAGAACTGACAGAGCCTGGGGAAGGAATGCAGATTCAGAGAGAACAGATTTCTGCCCGTCAAGAAACCAAAGCAAGAGTGCATGAATATTGATTCTGGCCCCACTTTCTCCCTACGGAGAGAAATGCAGACACAGTCCAACTCATATAGCAGTGTTGGGATCCAACCCAACCTCAAGCTGCTGCTGGATTATAAACAGCTCATCCAGCCACAATCTAGACGTTTTCTTCACTTCCATATTGTGTTTCCAAGGAGAGAACCCATTTCACAAATTTGTTGATAGGTCCTATTCTAAGAACTCTAAGTTGGAGCCCAAGCAAGTAAAGGTCTGCCACATACGAAGGGCTCAAACAAAGAAAAAATGTGAACAGGGCAGAATCTCAGATACAGTCTGTTTTGTGAGTGGACAATGGTGGGTGGAAGTGATCAGAGGAGAGATAAAGGGAAAGGGGGCAGAGTAGAGTTGTTGGCTGCTTAGGAAATACACTGTAAGAACATTTTAAGAGCTTTCTGTGAAATATGTAATGTCCCTAAAGAAAATGGCATATCCATGAATTAGGATTTTTTTTCCTGCTTCTCAAGAAATGTACAATCTAATCACCTATTTGATTACTAATGACAGTTAGACATTCATTTTTAGAGATGCCTGCTGAATGAAAGCTGGGCTCTAATAGCACATGGTGAGTTTCCAGTCATGATATTTGTTGGTAATGAGTTATTAGCAACCTTTTTTTCTTTTTTTTTTTGACAGAGTCTCACTCCGTTGCCTAGGCTGCAGTGCAGTGGCATGATCTCAGCTCATTGCAACCTCTGCTTCCTGGATTCAAGCAATTCTCCTGCCTCAGCCTCCAGAGTGGCCAGGATTAAAGGCACCTGCCACCATGCTCGGCTAATATTTGTATTTTTAGTAGAGACAGGGTTTCACAATGTTAGCCAAGCTGGTCTTCAGCTCCTGACCTCAGGTGATCTACCTGCCTCAGCCTCCCAAAGTGCTGGGATTACAGGCATGAGCCGCCATGTCAGGCCAGCAACTTCTGTTAAAAAATTCAATTGATTCTGCATCAAAAAAGAAGAAATCATAGATGAAGGTGTTTATCATCAGAGAAATAAGTAGTCTCTGACTTCCTGCAAGAGATGAGCAAAAACCGCATTTGTTATTCCTCATATTTTAGCAGCCAGAGTTAGTCAGAGTAAAAGGGTTGTGTGAGCAACTGGTTTCCTACCCTGGAGGAACTGACCTTCGCAAAGTAAGATTTGCTCTGTGCTAGTGATTTCAAGAGAAAAAAATAAAGATAAATTTATCAAATACTTTTTTACTTTCTTTTGGCAGTCCTCACCCTTGAGAATAATTTTAATTCTACGAGTCTCTTTCTTTAAAAAGAATACTATAAAATGCAATACTCTGAATGAAGGGAGAACAGAATCTGGTTGTATTTATGTTAGATACAGGAATGCCCTCATGAAACAGATCTGTTTGTAGGTGAAAATAGGTGGCAAGAAGGAGGTTCGTGGTAGTTACAGAAATTCCCAGTGGGCCACTGGGGAGGGCAAATGAGAACCACTGATGATTCTGCTCATTTGAAACCAGGTTTCTCTCTAGCCCAGAATTTGAATGTAGTATAAAGTCTCTGAAGGAATATCTCAGGGATATTCCTGATTATCCTTGTTTTCTATACAGGAATTCCCTACAGGCAGCCATTGACACTAAAGTGAAAACTTCTGAGCTTCCTCTGAAAGTTAGCCCATGATTTCCTTCCTTATAAGCTGAAATCTGCTTGCCCTTTGCTCTCTCTCTTTGGAACAGCACTGAGCAAATCTTGTCTTTTTTTGTATGTCAATGATTACCTCTCAAACGTTCTAAGACAGCTAATGTGTATCCCCTTCAAACTTCTACAGGCCAAAGTCCCCAGGTTCTTTGAATGATTGCTTGAAATATGCTTCTCGGGATTTTCCAGCTTTCTGGAATCCCCTCCCACATGGTGGGAGCTCCCTCTGGGATTTCCCCTCTGGAATCTCTCCTTCCACACTCTTTTGGAAGCCTTTCTCTTCTCTCCTTTCCTTCTCTTTTCTCTACCTAAATAAAATCACCTTTCTGCAACAACAACAACAAAAGAAATACGCTTCTCCCCTTCTTGGTCACCTTGTCTTGGAGGCTCTCAGCTTGTTAGTCTGTGTCTTAAACTGGGGCATCCAAAGTTGCAAGCCGTATTTCAGGTGTGATCAGACCAGTGCAAAACTCAGCAGGGTTATTATTTTCTGCAATTTGGACACTACCATCGTATTATTGCAATCAAGGTTTTTTAATTTTACCAACTATATTAAATTGTTGGCTTAAGTTATGGCCAAGCAAAACCCTCATATCATTTTTGCATAAACTGCTGCCAAACCGCATTTCCTCTTTCTGTACTTAGGCTGTTGAGCTTTTAAAGGTAAATACAGAAAAGAACATTTGGTTTCTGCTTATCATTCCAACCTGTCAAAACTACTTTGAATCTTGATTTTATCATCAATCAGATTCACTTTTTCTTCCAGCTTTCTGTCATCTCCAAGCTTGCTAAGCATGTCTTCTGTGTCTTTATCAAATCACTGATAAAAATGTCTCATAGGACAAAGCTCTGTAGCTTGCCTCTAGAGACTGCCCTCCAACTTCACGAGCTTTTCCACCAAATGTTTCTAAGCAGCTACTGTGTACCAGAAACCAACTCATGGAGGCTCATGCCTGTATGCTAGCACTTTGGGAGGCCAAGGCAGAAGGATTGCTTGAGCCTAGATTTTCAAGACCAGCGTGGGCAACATAGGGAGACCTCATCTCTACAAAAAATAAACAATTAGCCAGGTGTGATGGTGCTTGCCTGTGGTCCCAGCTACTTGGGAGGCTGAGGTGGGAGGATGGCTTTAGCCCAGGAGGTTGAGGCTGCACTGAGCAATGATTGCACCATGGCACTCCAGCCTGGGTGACAGAGTGAAACCTTGTCTCAAAAAACAAAATAAAGAAACAAAAACAAACAAAAAAACAGAAAATGAAAAAATAAAAAGAAACCATGACAAGGAAAAAGAAACAAACAAAAAATATATAAAATATTGCCTCTGACTTCAGAGAACTTTTTTATTT
This sequence comes from Cacajao melanocephalus, assembly GCA_963573385.1. Taxonomy (NCBI): domain Eukaryota; kingdom Metazoa; phylum Chordata; class Mammalia; order Primates; family Pitheciidae; genus Cacajao; species Cacajao melanocephalus. The sequence continues at coordinate 42,133 of CAUYLG010033824.1, forward strand.
AATAGTGCTGGTAATATTTTTAGGGTAAAGATTTTTAAGCATCATTCTATGAAACTTTGCTGTCTTTCCATTACTTCATACGTTAGAATATCCCGAGACTTGGTCAAACATCTGATCAATCCAGGGTGTACTAGGTCTCTGGCAGACTCCTATACCTAGAACGTTACCAAAACAGAAAGTAAAGCTAGTTTAACCAACCTTATTATATCTTTGTAAAACTGCATCTACTGGCTGGGCGTGGTGGAGCACCCCTGTTATCCCAGCACTTTGGAAGGCTGAGGCAGGCAGATCACGAGGTCAAGAGATCAAGACAATCCTGGCCAACATGGTGAAACCCCTTCTCTACTAAAAATACAAAAATCAACTGGGTATGGTGGTGCATGCCTGTTGTAAGGTTATTCGTGTAAGGATATTGCCAAGTTTAAAATGAGGAAACTGAGGCCAGCACGAGACAAATTAAATTCCAGTTTATTCAGCTCCTGGGGGAGGTTCTGTGGTCCCGGGGGAGGGAGAGAGAGAGAGGGGCCAGAGAAGTCATGCCCGGCCTTTCTGGGCATGGGGTTTTATAGGTGGTGAGGGCAATAGATTGGTCAGTGGGGAAACAAAGCATGGGCAACTGCATTGGTCATAGAGAGACTGGACCTGGACTTGGCAGGCTGCCATTGGTAGCCCAGTGGGGCTATTGAAAGGTGGGCAGGAGAAGGTAAAAGATTGATCGGTGAGGAAACAAAGCATGGGCACCTGTATTGGCCAGAGAGAGAGACTGGACCTGGACTTGGCGAGGTGCCATTGGTCAGGCTCTCAGCGGGATTTTTGAGTTTTGGGCTGAGAGCATGATTTAGTGCTGAGGGTGGGGCTAGGAGTGGAATGCAGGAGTGGGTGTGGGGACCCCACATGGAGAAAGCAGGTGGTGAGCAGGACGTCCGGCCTCCTGATAAGGAGGGGTGTGGAGGGGGTGGGTATTGTCCATCCGGCTCCCGGCGAGGCTATCAGCCTTACAGTAGTGGGCACTAAATTTTCCAGAACATGAGGGACAGTGGCCCAAGGATTAGCAGATAATGAGAACAAGCAGGAACAGTTGGTGGTAGAGTCTGATTTCACAGTTGATTGACTTTTTCCAGTGGAGAGAAAAAGAGCAATTTGGAACAGACAATAAGAACAAGGAGGAAAATTATTCTACCTCCTGTTTCCATAAAAAAACAGGCATGAGGAAAATGTTTCACTGATGCTTTTTCATTGAAATAGTCTCCTCAAAACAGAACCTGGGTTTAGAATGAAAAAAAGAAATGTATTGTTCAAAGAAGAGCTGCAAGATATAGCAAATTTGGCTTATGACTGATTCTAATTTACAGATGGTTCAGTGTAAGCATTTTATTAGTTGACATGAGACAGTGTATGAAATATCAATAAATTCTATGTACAGAGTCCAGTGGAAATTGGAGTCCTAGGTAAAAGGGAGGATTGAGATCATCTTGGTGAATGACAGGGACAGATTTAAATGGCATAATGAGATTATACTTCTGATTTCAAGACAAAGAGTGACAGTGAGCCCTAAATGTTGGAAGGAAGAAAAGAGTAGGTGTTCTGGCCTGAAGCACTCAAGTGTTCACAGAATTCCACAGGGCTCTTGTTGTTGGGTATCAAGACTAACAAAATGAAGATCTTATTCCAACACGTTCACTTACCTTTGGTGATGGATATCTACGGTATCCAAGATCTACTCTATCTGAGAATGAGAACTTCTCATTTGATTGCTGCCAATAGAAGCTTACAGAGAACTGATCCAACTTGGAATGAATGGACATTCTCTTGGCTTCTGCCAATATGGTATTTTTTTTAGCTCTCCTCTAAGATACTTGGTGATATTTCCAACAACATTGATATGATTTGGCTGTGTCCCCACCAAAATCTCATCTCGAATTCTAGCTTCCATAATTCCCATGTTTCATTGAAGGGATATGGCAGCAGGTGATTGAATCATGGGAGCGGATCTTTCCCTTGCTGTTCTCATGACAGTGAAAATGTCTCAGGAGATCTGATGGTTTTATAAAGGGGAGTTCCCTGCACATGCTCTCCTTGTCTGCCGTCATGCAAGACATGTGTTTCTCCTTTTCCTTGTGCCATAATTGTGAGGCCTCCCAGCCTCATGTGAAACTGTGAATTCATTAAACTTATTTCCTTTATCAATTAATCAGCCTTAGAGATGTCTTTATTAGCAGTGTGAAAAGAGACTGGTACAGTAAATTGGTACTGGGTAGGAGGGTGCTGCTATAAGGATATCCAAAAATGTGGAAGCAAGTTTGGAACTTGGTAACAGGCAGATGTTGGAACAGTTTGGGGGGCTCAGAAGATAGAAAAATATAGGAAAGTTTAGAACTTCCTAGAGACATGGAGGGTTCAGAAGCCAGGAAGATGTGGGAAAGTTTGGAATTTCCTAGAGGCTTGTTGAAGGGCTTGGACCAAAGTGCTGATAATGATGTGGACAATGAAGCCCAGGCTGAGGTGGTCTCAGATGGAGATGAAAACCTTCTTGGGAACTGAAGTAAAGGTCACTCTTGCAAGGACAAGAGACTGGTAGCATTTTGCTCCTGCTCTAGGGATTTGTGGAATTTTGAACTTGAGAGAGATGATTTAGGGTATCTGGCAAAAGAAATTTCTAAGTGACAAAGTATTCAAAAGGAAACAGAGCATAAAAGTTTGGAAAATTTGAAGCCTGAAAGTGCAGTGGAAAAGAAAAAACACATTTACTGGGGATAAATTAAAGCTAGCTGCAGAAATTTGTATTGGTTACAAGGATTTGAATGATAATCAATAAGCCAATGAAGAAATGTCTCCAAAGCATGTCAGAGACCTTCATGGCAGCCCTTCCCATCAAATGCCTGGAGGCCTACTGGGGAAAAGTGGTTCTGTGTGCTGGGTCCAAGGCACCCTGCTGTATTCATCTTTGGGACATGGTTTCCTGTGTTTCAGCTGCTTCAACTCTGGTCTTGGCTATTAGGGGCCAATGTACAGCTCAGGCCATCTCTTTGGAGGGGGTAAGCCCCAAGTCTAGGCAGCTTCCATATAGTATTGGATCTACGGGTGCACAGAAGTCAAGAATTGAGGTTTGGGAACTTCAACCTAGATTTCAGAGGATGTATGGAAATGCCTAGTTGTTCAGGCAGAAGTTTGCTGCAGGAGGAGGGCCCTCATGGTGAACATCTGCTAGGGCAGAATGGTAAGGAAATGTAGGATTGGAGCCCTCAAACAGAGTCCCCACTAAGGCACTGCCTAGTAAAACTGTGAAAGAAGTGCCACCATCCTCCAGACCCCAGAATGATAGATCCATTGACTTGCACTGTGTTACTGGAAAAGCTACAGACATTCAACACCAACCTGTGAAAATTCCCTGCAAAGTCACAGAGATGGAGCTGCCCAAAACCACGGGAACCTACCTCTTGCATCAGCATGACTTGGATGAGAAACATGGAATCAAAGGAGATTATTTTGGAGCTTTAAGATTTGACTGTCCCACTGGATTTTGGACTTGCATAGAAACTGTAGCCTGTTTTGACTAATTTCTCCCATTTAGAATAGCTGTATTTACCCATTTCCTGTACCCCCATTGTATCTAGGAAGTAACTAACTTGTTTTTATTTTACAGGGTCATAGTTGAAAGGGACTTGCCTTGTCTCAGATAAGACTTTGGACTATGAAATTTGAGTTAATGCTGAAGTGAGTTAAGACCTTGAGGGGACTGTTGGGAAGGCATGCTTGGTTTTGAACTGTGAGGACATAAGATTTGGGAGGGGCCAGTGGCAGAATAATATGGTTTGACTGTGTCCCCACCCAAATCTTACTTTGAATTGTAGCTTCCATAATTTCCATGTATTGTGGAAGAGAACTGGTGAGAGGTAATTGAATCATGGGGGCAGATCTTTCCCCTGCTGTTCTTGTGATAGTGAAAACATCTCATGAGATCTGATGATTTTATAAAGCATAGCTCCCCTGTACACACTGTCTTTGCCTGCCACCACGTATGACATACATTTGCTTCTCCTTTGCCTTCTGCCATGATCGTGAGGCATCCCCAGCCATATAGAATTGTGAGCCCATGAATCTTCTTTCCTTTATAAATACTTAGTCTCAGGTATGTTGTTATTAGCAGTGTGAGAACAGACTAATACAAACATACTTCTAAATATATATATATGTAATAGCATGTACACATATACAGACACAAACATATATGCATACATGTGAATACATATATGTATATATATATATAGAGAGAAATGATGTTATATTCTATAACAAGTGAAATGTAAATATTCATAATGCATTTATTTAACTATACATATGTATTGAGTTCCCATGGAATACAGATTGGATGGGTCGTGGGAAAACAAGATAGTTTTGTTTTACAGCAAACAAAACTGTTGGTATATTTTCCATTAAGAAAAATTAGAAAAAAAAACATAAATTAGAGGTCCATAAATTGGGTTAGAGAGTTAGGAAAACTCTATATTGCATAATTTAGTTTATTATCCTAACATGCTTTTGAGTGGAATATATGAGACAGAATCATTTGCAATAAATTCCTATTATTACATCTGAATACCAAAAGGTACTTAGGTACTAAAATTAAGTGCTTCTACTGGAAATAATTTAAGCAAATATGAATAATTTGCAATCGTGTCTTCACCAATTCATTCAAGAAATATTATTTAAATATCATACTGTTTACAAGAAAATGAATAAAAATTATTTATGCCCTTGTAGTACTCACAAATTAGTGAAAAAGCTAATGATGGAAACAAAGAACCTAAATAATAAATGATAGATAGGTTAGGTATAACCTATAATAGATTCCCAGGAGAGAAATGCTGGAATAGTGATAAAGGGAATTAAAGAGGATTGTCTCAAGGAGATAATTTCTGACTTGTCTTTTAAATGATGTTTAAAATTAGAAAGTCCTCTCTGGAAGAAACATAGACAAAATGAATACCACCTATGCCATCTTTCTTTCTCTTTCATAATATGCCATTTTTGTTTGTTGTCCATCTTTCCCAAATTTAGTGATGACAGAATAGTCTGCACTGCTTAACTTATACCTTAAGATGGTAATAGCATCATAAATGATCATATTACTCCATTCTAACCAATGATACATGAGAAAAATGTACAGGTGGCTATCTGAAGAAAATTTAATGATTCCTAAAGGAAAATAACAACAACATATGGTAATTATATGTATATATTTATATTCATATGTAATTACAAATTTATATATAATTATATATACTATAATAGTTACAGTATACCTTAATATAATATAAATTAAGATATAATATAATATATAATTATATTATAATTATAGACATAAAATAATGTATAATATATAAATATATAATTTTAAATGTATATTGCATTACTGTATTTTGCTGTTATTTTCTTTTTGGAGTAAGTAAAATTAGATATATGTGTATAAATATAGTCAGTAAATATATATGTGTGTATATATGTATTTATATATTGCTGTGTAGTGGTGTAAACCTTGAATAGCTACCGGGCTGGATATAAAGCTCCTACTCACATGGCAGAGACGAAAGAGAGAAAGTGCTTAGATATTTATGGCAAGTGCCTGGACATTGTTGTGTAGATTGAGTCAATCAATGCTGAAGTCTGCCTTATTTTGGATTATTCCTCTATTCTTTTATTTTTTCCCATCAAAACAAATGTGTTTTAATCTGAAAGCACACATTATGGATTTTTATTTTTGTTTTTATTTTTTAGCTAAAATAACAGAAATTTATTGTTTCACACTTCTGTGGGCTACAAATCCAAAATCAAGGTGTTTGCAGGGTTTTTTTCCTTTTCTTTTAAATTGTACTTTAAGCTCTGGGGTACACATGCAGATCTCACAGGATTGTTGTATAGGTACACACATGCCATGGTGGTTTACTGCCTCCATGCCCTTGTCAACTACATCAGGCATTTCTCCCAGTGTTATCCCTTCTCAACCTCCCCACTCTCTGCTGTCCTCTCCCCTAGCCTCCAACCCCCCAACAGACCCCCAGTGTGTGATGTTCCTCTCCTTGTGTCCATGTATTCTCATTGTGCAACATCCACCTATTAGTGAGAACATGCAGTGTCTGGTTCTCTGTTCTTGTGTCAGTTTGCTGAGAATGGTGGTTTCCAGATTCATCCATAGTCCCACAAAGAACATGAACTCATCCCTTTTTTATGGCTGCATATTAATCCATGATGTATATGTGCCACATTTTCTTTATCCAGTCTATCTCTGATGGACATTTGGGTTGGTTCCATGTCTTTGCTGTTGTAAATAGTGTCACAAAGAACATACATGTGCATGTGTTTTTATAATAGAATAATTTATAATCCATTGAGTATATACCCAGTAATGGGATTGCTGGGTCAAATGGTATTTCCATTTCTAGATCCTTGAGGAATTGCCACACTGTCTTCCACAATGCTTAAACTAATTTACACTCCCACCAACAGTGTAAAAGTGTTACTATTTCTCCACATCCTCTCCAGCATCTGTTGTATCCAGATTTTTTAATGATCACCATTCTAACTGGCATCCCAATGTGGTTTTGATGTGCATTTCTCTAATGACCAGTAATGATGAGCATTTTTTCATATGTTTGTTGGCCTCACAAATGTCTTCTCTTGAAAAGTGTCTGTTCATATCTTTTGACCACTTTTGAATGGGTTTGTTTGCTTTTTCTTATAAATCTGCTTTAGTTCTTTGTAGATTCTGGATATCAGCCCTTTGTCAGATGAGTAGATTGCAAATATTTCTACCCACTGTGTTGGTTGCTGCTTCACTCTAACAATTATTTCGTTTGCTGTACAGAAGCTCTTAAGTTTAATTAGATCCCATTTGTCTATTTTAGCTTTTGTTGTCATTGTTTTTGGTGTTTTAGTCATGAAGTCCTTGCCTATGCCTATGTCCTGAATGGTATTGCCTAGGTTTTCTCATAGGGTTTCTATGGTGTTAGGTCTTATGTTTAAATCTTTAATCAATCTGGAGTTAATTTTTGTATAAGGTGTAAGGAAGGGGTTCAGTTTTAGCTTTCTGCACATGGCTAGCCAGTTTTCCCAACATCATTTATTAAACGGGGAATCCTTTCCCCATTCCTAGTTTTTGTCAGGTTTGTCGAAGATCAGATGGTTGCAGATGTGTGGGGTTACTTCCAAGGCCTCTGTTCTGTTCCATCGGTGTATATCTCTATTTTGGTACCAGTACCATGCTATTTTGATTACTGTAGCCTTGTAGTATAGTTTGAAGTCAGGTAGAGTGATGCCTCCAGCTTCATTTTTTTGTTTGTTTGTTTGTTTGTTTTTTGCTTAGGATTGTCTTGGCTATGTGGGCTCTCTTTTGGTTCCATACAAAATTTAAAGTGGTTTTTCCAGTTCTGTGATGAAGGTCAATGGTAGTGTGATTGGGATGACACTGAATCTGTAAATTACTTTAGGCAGTATGGCAATTTTCACAATATTGATTTTTCCTAACTATGAACATGGAATGTTTTCCCATCTGTTAGTGTCCTCTTTTATTTCCTTGAGCAGTGGTTTGTAGCTCTCCTTGAAGAGATCCTTCAAATACTTTGTTAATTGTATTCCTAGGCATTTTATTCTCTTTGTAGCAATTGAGAAAGGAAGTTGGTTCATGATTTGTCTCTCTGTTTGTCTGTTATTGGTGTACAGCAATGCTTGTGATTTCTGCACATTGATTTTATATCCTGATACTTTGCTGAATTGGCTTATTATCTTAAGAACATTTTGCACTGAAATGATGGAGTCTTCTAAATATATAATCATGTCATCTGCAGACAGAGACAATTTGACTTCCTCTTTTCCTAATTGAATACCCTTTATTTCTTTTCCTTGCTTGATTGCTCTGGCTAGAACTTCCAATACTATATTGAATAGGAATGGTGAGAGAAGTCATCATTGTCTAGTGCAGTTTTAAAAGGGAATGCTTCCAGTTTTTGCCCATTCGGTCTGATGTTGGCTGTGGGTTTGTCATAAACGGCATTTATTATTTTGAGATACATTCCATTGATAGCTAGTTTATTGAGAGTTTTCAGCATAAAAGGCTGTAGAATTTTGTTGAAGGCCTTCTCTGCATCTATTGAGAAGATCATGTGGTTTTTATCTTTGTTTCTGTTTATGTGATGGATTACGTTTATGGATTTGTGTAAGTTGAACCAGCCTTGCATCCTTGGGATGAATCCTACTTGATTGTGATGGATCAGCTTTTTTATGTGCTGTTGCATTTGATTTGCCATTATTTTATTGAAGATTTTTGAATCGATGTTCATCATGAATATTGGCCTGAAGTTTTCTTTTTCAGTTGTGTCTCTACTAGGCTTTGGTATGAAGATGATTTTGGTCTCATAAAATGAGTTAGAGAGGATTCCCTCTTTTTGTATTGTTTGGGATAGCTTCAGAAGAAATGGTACCAGCTCTTGTTTGTACATCTGGTAGAATTTATCTGTGAATCTGTCTCGGCCGGGACTTTTTTTGGTTGGTAGGCTATTAATTGCTTCCTCAGCTTCAGACCTTGTTATTGGTCTATTAAGGGATTCAACTTCTTCCTTGTTTAGTCTTGGGTGGGTGTAAGTGTCCAGGAGTTTATCCATTTCTTCCAGATTTACTGGTTTGTGTGCATAGAGGTGTTTGTTGTAGTCTCTGATGGTAGTTTGTATTTCTGTGGAATCAGTGGTGATATCCCCCTTTATCATTTTTTATTGCACCTATTAGATTCTTCTCTCTCTCTCTTCTTGTTTATTAGTCTGGCTAGTGGTCTATTTTGTTGATCTTTCAAAAAAATCAGCTCCTGGATTTATTGATTTTTTAAAGGGTTTTTTTTGTGTCTCTATTGCCTTCATTTTCTGCTTTGATCTTAGCTATTTCTCATCTTCTGCTAACTTTTCAACTTTATTGATCTTGCTCCTCTAGCTCTTTCAATTTTGACACTAGGCTGTGAATTTTAGATCTTTCCTGGCTTCTCATGTGGGCATTTAGTGCTATAAATTTCCCTCTAGACACTTCTTTAAATGTGTCCCAGAGATTCTGGTACTTTGTGTCTTTGTTCTCTTTGGTTTCAAAGAAAATCTTTATTATTGCCTTCATATCATTGTTTAGTCAGTCATCACTCAAGAGCAGGTTGTTCAGTTTCCATGTAGTTGTGTGGTTTTGAGTAAGTTTCTTAATACTGAGTTCTAATTTGATTCCACTGTGGTCTGAGAGACTGGTTGTTATGATTTCCATTCTTTTGCATTTGCAAAGGAGTGATTTACTTGCAATTATGTGTTCAATTTTAGAGTAAGTGTGGCAGGATGCTGAAAAGAGTGTATATTCTGTGAATTTGGGGAGGTGAGTTCTATCAATGTCTATTAGGTCCGCTTGGTCCCAATCTGCATTCAAGTCCTGGATATCCTTGTTGATTTTCTATCTCAATTATCTGTCTAATATTGACTTGGAGTGTTAAAGTCTCCCACTATTATTGTGTGGGAGTCTAAGTCTCTTTGTAAGTTGTTAAGAACTTTCTTTATATACCTGGGTGCTCCTGTACAGGGTGCATAGATATTTAGAATAGTTAGCACTTCTTGTTGCATTGATCCTTGTACCATTATGTAATGCCCTTCTTTGTCTCTTTTGATCTTTGTGGGTCTAAAGTCCATTTTATCAGAGACTAGGATTGCACCCCCTGCCTTTTTTTTTCTTTCCATTTACCTGGTAAATCTTCTTCCATCCCTTTATTTTGAGTCTATGTGTGTATTTGCATTTGAGATAAGTCTCCTGAATACAGCACACTGATGAATCTTGACATTTTATCCAGTTTGCCAGTCTGTGTCTTTTGATTATGGCATTTAGGCCGTTTACATTTAACATTAATAATGTTATGTGGGAATTTAATCTTGCCATTTTGTTACTGGCTGGTTGTTTTGCCTATTTGTTGATTCAGTTTCTTCACTGCATCATTGGTCTTTGCCATTTGATACATGTTGCAGTGGCTGTTACTGGTTATTTCTTTCCATGATTAGTGCTTCTTTCAGGAGCTCTTGTAAGGCAGGTCTGGTGCTGATGAAATCTCTCAGCATTTTCTTGTCTGTAAAGGATTTTATTTCTTCTTCACTTTGAAGTTTTGCTTGGCTGGATATGAAATTCTGAGTTGAAATTTCTTTAAGGATGTTAAGTATATTGGTCTCCACTTTCTTCTGGCTTGTAGGGTTTCCGCAGAGAGATCCGCTGTCAGTCTGATGGGTTTCCCTTTGTGAGTGAGCAAACCTTTCTCTCTGGCTGCCCTTAGCATTTTTTTCTTCATTTCAACGCTGGTGAATGTGATGATTATGTGCCTTGGGGTTGCTCTTCTTGAAGAATATCTTTGTGGTGTTCTCTGTATTTCCTGGATTTGAACATTGGCCTGCCTTGCTAGGTTGGGGAAGTTCTCCTGGATATTATCCAGAAGAATCTTTTCCAGCTTGGATTCATTCTCTCCGTCACATTCAGGTACACCTATCAAACATAGATTAGTTCTATTCACATAATTCCATATTTTTTGGAAGTTTTGTTCATTTCTTTTCACTCTTTTTTCTCTAATCTTGCCTCCTCATTGTATTTCATTGAGTTGATCTTCAATCTCTAATATCTTTTCTTGTGATTGATTGATTCAGCTATTGAAACTTGTGCATGCTTTGCAAAGTTCTCATGCTGTGTTTATCAGGTCCATCAAGTCATTTATGTTCTTCTCTAAGCTGGTTATTCTAGTTAGCATTTCATCGAACCTTTTTTCAAGACTTTTAGCTTTTTTGTATTGGGTTAGAACATGTTCCTTTAGCTTGGAGAAGTTTGTTATTACCCACCGTCTGAAATCTGCTTCTGTCATTTCATCAAACTCATTCTTCATCCTGTTTTTTTCCCTTGCTGGTGAAGAGTTCTGATCCCTTGGAGGCAGAGAGGTGTTCTGGTCTTTGATAATTTCATCCTTTTTGCACTGGTTTCTTCCCATCATCATGGATTTATCTACCTTTGATCTTTGAAGTTGGTGATTTCAGATAGGGTCTCTTAGAGAACATCTTTTCTGTTGATGTTGAAGCTATTTCTTTCTGTTTTTTAGTTTTCCTTCTAACATTCATGCCCCTTTGCTGTGGGACTGCTGGAGGTCCACTCCAGACATTGCTTGCCTTGGAATCACCTGTGGGGGCTGCAGAACAGCAAATATTGCTGCCTGATCTCTCCCCTGGTAGCTTTGTCCCAGAAGGGTACCCTCCAGATGTCAGCCAGAGGTCTCCTGTATGCAACATCTATTTGGCTATGCAGGGGTCAGGTAGTCACTTGAGGAGGCAGTCCCCATTGTCTGCTTGTGGAGGCACTGCTGAGCTGCCACGGGCTCAGTCCAGCTGCAGCATAAGCTTCCTCTGGCTTTTGTTTACACAGGTAAGTTCAGCTATGGCAAACGCCCTTCCCCCCATCGAGCTCGATCATCCCTGGTCAAGATTGAACTGATGTGCTGGCTGCTAAACTCTCAAGGAAGAGGGTTTCAGTTTGCTGGTCTTTGTGGGGGTAGGACCAATCAAGCCATATGACCTGTCTCCCTGCTTTCAGCTCCCCCTCTTTCTGGGGAGCCAGAATGCCATCCTACAGGTGCTCTCAGAACAAATCCAAAATGTCCTCCTAGATCTGTGCCAACAACCCATGGAGCCAGCCAGAGCTGCCACACAGATCTTTGCTAGTATCTTGTGGCACTTTTCAGCTTGGTGGAGAACTCCTTGTCTGTGGGTTGCAAAGGCCATGGAAGAAGCACAGTATCTGAACCAGAGTACTGGAGGGGAAGAGTCCCTGATCCTCTGTCCAGTTGAATTTCCCAGGTGGGGCAGCCCCTCCCCACCTCAGTCTGGCCTTCTTGGGCTACACCAACTTACCAACCAGTCCCATTGAAATGAACCTGGTACCTTGGTTGGAAATGTGGAGATTGCTCACCTTCTGCGTCACTCTCGCTGGGAACTGTGCTCCGGAGTTGTTCCTATTCAGCCATCATGGCAGAAATCCCCATATTCCTCTTTTCAGTCCCCAAATAAATTTTGATTTGGTAAATTCTTCAACAATTTCCACCTAAATTTGTCTTCAATATTTTCTGTCTAAAATTCTGTGTATTTTCAAATCAATTTTTAAACTATTTCTCCTTGTATCTTTCTCAGATGTTACACAAACTTTTATAAAATAAGTCTAAACATATGGATACATTTAAATATAAAAATGAAATATTTCTAATTTTAAATTAATAGCTTTAAACTGGGATATTTCTTACACGTTTTAATAAATGTATTTTACCTTTTTTGCATATATTTGTAGTACTTTCTTTATATCTTCATTGGGCTGTGAAAGTCCTAACAACTTGGGATGGCCACTTTGCTGGTTGAGACACACTTCAGTGACCTGAAATCAATGCCTATTTGCCACCACTTCTTATTATTTGATCTTCCTACTTCCCATTGTCACATTGTTTGATTATGTAGCTAAGCATCAAAGCACTCCTTATTCAGTGTTCTTAGCTAGATTTACAGCCCTGGCTTTTTTTGTGTTAAAAGAATCTTTAAAATCCAACGGTCTACCAGTAGATTATGTAACACATCGTGTGGCTTAAAAATGTTTTCACTAATGCCTAGAAAATCTAACTATTTTTGTTTATTCAGAGATGTGACCACAATATACATACAGGTCATCAGGCATGTATATGAAATTCGAAGCACAATTCATTATGTTATGTTAATTGGAAAAATTAATTATGGAAGCTGACAGGTAAACACATTAATATCCCTGTAAGGTGGACAATAGATGATTACAAATAATTCAGTATCTGAGTGGGATCAGCAAAAATATTAAGTGTTTTTGAAAAAAGTGTTCTATATTCCAACATTTTGGTAATAGGCAGTGTGATATGTAGAGGTCATATATTGATCTCTCAGTTTCCTTTAAGGCCTGTTTCTTTTGCATTTGTGGCCAATCACATAACCATTGGGCCAAACAGTACTGCTGGCATCAGCAATCATTTCATTGACAAGCATAACCTCTAAGTGTGTCCAGTTAGAGTCCTTCTGAGCACACGTTCTGATGTGCCAATCACAGAGAATGAAAACCTACATATTTCAGTGGTCCTTTTTATAGAGACAGAGAGATTCCCCTCTGTAGAAAGTAGCCAACAGACAGAAATAAACAGATAAAGAAGTAAGAGAATGATAGGTGTAAATGATGAAAAATTTACTCTTCCATCCAGACATTCCACACACAATTTATCCTATGGGCACATTAATACACAATAAATTGCTTTGTTAGAAAATATAGAGTTTGTATTATTTAAAATTTTTAAAAGCTCTGGATATTTGAACATACTCCTATACCACATGACTTCACAGCAACTTTTTAAGGTTAATTTATATCAAGGAGCTCCAAGAAGACTTGCCAAAACTAATTTAACTATGGAATTTGTTTTTCTTTTAAAATAAACTCATGCTAGATTATGTAAAATCATAGCTCTGCAACTCAAGCCCTGAACTAAGCTAAATTAGTAAAGAAAGGAGGTTATTAGGCATGTGCTTGTAAAATTGTTGTTTAGATCCATATTTTTTCTTAATCATATTTTTAACAAAGATAGCTTCAGAGCACAATAATATAGATATTCATGAACTATAAGTGACACTGTTCTATTCTGAGAAAAGGAGTAGAAAGCAGATGTAACAACAGATACAGAGAGAAAGCTAGATTGTTTTGGGCTAGAGAATACATTTATCTGTCCTCTTTAAGAGGCAACCTATATCTCCATACATTGTGCATACTGCTGACTTGATTTGTAACACTGAATATCATAGATAGAATTCTCAGTTCCTTGGTATGGTAAGGATGGCAGCTGGTGATATTACCGATATTTCTTTCACTCACAGTGAGACATGGTAAATAACAACATCAGAAGTTCTAAAAGATAATGCAGAAAATATATAAACCTGGTTGCATATATAGAATGTCAGATGTCAATGGAACAGAAATATTGAAGACTATGAGCACCTAAGAGACATTGAAATGTTTAGTGTACTGTTCACACGATTCGTATTACGGTCAGAGAATTTAAATCCAAGTGTGAGTTGAATAATAACGACTTTCACTCCCATGGACTGTCTAGTATGGCTCCTGAAGGGTACCAAATCTGTCAGCAAAGAGACAAATGTGGAACACTGATATGGCACCATCTCTCCAGGACACCAACTAGTCACTTGATTGCTTTGGTCCCATTCAGTCTTGAAAAAAGTAGTAATCCAAATGCCCATCGATGATAGACTGGACAGGGAAAATGTAGCACATATACACCATGGAATACCATGCAGCCAGAAAAACTGATGAATTCGTGTCCTGTGTAGGGACATGGATGAACCTGGAAACCATAATTCTCAAGAAACTGACACAAGAACAGAAAATCAAACACCACATGTTCTCACTCATAGGTGGGTGTTGAACAATGAGAACACATGGACACAGGGAGGGGAGCATCACACACTGGGGTCTGTCAGGGGGCAATAGGGGAGGGACAGCGGGGGGGTGGGGAGTTGGGGAGAGATAGCATGGGGAGAAATGCCAGATATAGGTGATAGGGAGGAAGGCAGCAAATCACACTGCCATGTGTGTACCTATGCAACAATCTCGCATGTTCTTCACATGTACCCCAAAACCTAAAATGCAATTAAAAAAAAAAAACCACACATATGACACTTAGAATTGTACCTGGCACATTAATAAAAGCTTGTACATTAAAAAAAAATCTCCATTTATAAATAGAAATTTCTTTAAATGTTTAAAGAAAACCTAGTATTTTAATTAGTAACCTCAATAAACTACATGTTAATTGTAAAGCCCTAAGTAACCGTAAATGGTTTTTCCTCAAGAATACAAACTCTCCTCACAGCAGAATTAAAAAAATTTTTTTTGAGACAGAGTCTTACTCCGTTGCCAGGCGCCAGGCTGGACAGTGGCACGATCTCGGCTCACTGCAACCTCCACCTCCTGGGTTCAAGCAATTCTCCTGCCTCAGCCTCCTGAGTAGCTGAGACTAGGCATGCGCCACCACACACAGCTAATTTTTGTAGTTTTAGTAGAGACAGGGTTTCACCATGTTGCCCAAGCTGGTCTCGAACTCCTGACCTCAGATGATCTGCCCACCTTGGCCTCCCAAAGTGCTGGGATTACAGGCGTAAGCCACCATACCTGACCCACTTTTTAAATGAAGCAGAAGAAAATTCCCAGTCACAAATCCAACCCAAATTACAAAATCCCTACAAAAGAACCTATGGAGAAATGAGGACTAGAATGAAGTAAGTGGACATCAGAGCAGGAGGATGGGAAGACTCACCCCTGCAAAAGCCTCTGCCTCTCAACTCAAAAGGCCAATGAGAATTTTTGTGGAGATAAAATACTGAATACAGCCACAGAGCCTTATAAAATAACAAGGTGGATTTACTTTACCAACATAGAAAGATGGGCTGTAAAACAATGTACAGCATGGTGTCCCCTGGGGCCCAGAGCCTCCCCTCTCCCTTCATCAGCCTCTGTCATCTGTGTCTGCCCCGAGCAGCAACACTCCCACCCCTCCTCCTCCTCCTCCTGGTTGTCACTCCCTCGAAGTATCCCCTCCCTGCCTCAAGGATGTCTCTATCTCTGGCCCCCTCTCCCTCTCCTCAATTTCCCCCAGGGCAGTGCCTTTGCAGCAGGTGGAATGATAGGCCTCTGGCCTCCACTCTGTCCACTGCTACCCTCGCTCAAGGCTGCTCAACCAGGGAGGAGATGGGCATCTAGCAGGGTGGTCACTGGGGCCAGAGGGAATGGTCAGTCAGGACACATTCTGGAACAACACTCGCTGGATTTGCTGCCATGGCAAGTGTTCAGATCTCTCACTGTGATTGTCCGTTTCTCCTGTCAGTTCCAGTTCTGTTCCAACAGCATTTTGGAGCTGTGTTCTTT
Source organism: Cacajao melanocephalus (assembly GCA_963573385.1). Lineage (NCBI taxonomy): Eukaryota > Metazoa > Chordata > Mammalia > Primates > Pitheciidae > Cacajao > Cacajao melanocephalus. The sequence goes on from CAUYLG010033824.1 coordinate 58,153, forward strand.
GGTGCTTTTATGTTTAGCATTGTTGTATCGTCCTGTTAACCTGACCATTTGGTCACTGAGATGTCCCTCCATCTCTAATGAGTCCTCCTGCCTGAGGCTGTGCCATCTGATGTGAACGGCCCTAGCAGATGTGTGGGTGGTGCTCTGGCTTCTGGTCTCTGGCATTCACTCTGCATCCTTGGACTTGATGTGTGAGTCCTGTGAACGAACACAGCTGGGTTTTGTCATGGTATCCAATCTCACACACTGAATCAGAGTATGCATTCCACTTATATTTAATATACTTGCAGAAACACTTGGTTTAAATCTACCATTTGCCTGTCTCCTGTGTGTCCCATCTGGTTATTTTTTCTTTCTTCTTTGGGATTACTGAAAGTAGTTATTAGACCAATTTCCTCTTTATCAATTTCCTGAACATGTTTATTGCTTTTAGTGGTTACCCTAGAGATCACATGACTGATGTCAGAATCTACTTATTTATTTAGAAATGAAGTCTTGCACCATCGCCCAGGCTGGAGTGCAGTGGCACCATCTCGGCTCACTGCAACCTCTGCCTCCTGGGTTCAAGCGATTCTCATGCCTCAACCTCCTGAGTAGCTGGGACTACAGGCACAACCTGGTTTTTTAATTTTTTTAGTAGAGACAGGGTTTTGCCTTGTTGGCCAGGCTGGTCTTGAACTCCTGACCTCAGGTGATCTGCCTGCCTAAGCCTCCCAAAGTGTGGGGATTATAGGCATGAACCACTGGGCCTGGCCCAGAATCTCCTTTAAATCCATAAATCCATACTTTTACCCCTTACAGAACAGTGCAATCTTTATTTCCCTCCCACCTTTTGTGCTTACTGTCCATGTATCATAAGTCTACCTGTATTTTAAACCCTAAGAGAGTTTTAGGCAGTCCACTATTTATTTAGCTTTCCCATTTCCATTCCTTTCAGGAGTGTTCCTCTTTCCTTCCCACATGAAGTGTCCACCTGGAAAATTTCCTCCAGGATATATTTTAGGCCTGGTTGGCTGGTGACACATTTTTTAAATTTTTTATTTTGCCCCAAAACTTAAGTTTACCCTCACTTTTGAAGAATCTTCTCACTGGGTATAAAAATCTAGATTGGTAATTATTTCCTTTTAGCATTTTAAAGAAGCCACTCCACTGTTCCAACTATTTGTTTTAGAGAGTCAGCTGCCAGCTTTATTGCTCCTCTAAAGGTAAAAGTGTCTCTTCTTCCTCTGCTTGAGATTGTCTCTCTTTGGGTTTCAGCACTTTGCCGTGATGTGCCTAGGTGCAGGTTGTTACTTTTATCCTCTTTGGGGTTCAAAGATATTGACACCTGTGGGTGATGTCCCAACAGTTGTGGACAGTCCTCAGCTGTGATCTCATCCAAACGGTGCTCCACCACTTCAATCCCCTCTTCTGGGACTCCCATTGGCTGTGGGCTACACCTTTCTCTTGCGCTATGTCTCTCAGGCATTTTTCACCTCTCTGTAATCCAGTGTTTTCTACTGGCTTGTCTTCCAACTCAGTAATCCTTTCATCTCTATGTCTAATGCGATATTAACTATATCTAGGGAGCTCTTCATTCCTCATTGTGTTTTTCAGCTTCAGCATGTTTATAGATTCCTACCCTCTGGTGGCATTCTCCACCTCCTCATTCATATTGAATGTATAAATCATCAAGTCCATGTCTGAAACCCCGGCATTTGGATCACGTGTGAGACTATTTCTATTGTCTTCTTATTCTCTTACCTTTCAGTCATTTGGTCCTTTTTTTCTGTGTGTCTCATCAATTTTTATGAGAGTCAAACTGTTTATCTGTAAAGTTATACGAGCTCTGATCTTTTCATTGAAAGAAAATTTAGTTCTACTCTGGTAGAAAGGTGAGACAGGGCAGATCACCCTGATGCAGTCAAGGCTGAGACGACTCAAGCCATGTCCAGACTTGGTGAGGGCTGGGCCCTCTCCGGTTTGCCCTTCAGGGGTCTCACCTGGAAACCTCAGCGTTTTCTCAGTGGCAGACACCGAATTCCTATGTTTTGTCTCCCTTGCCCAAGGATGTCTCAGCTTTCCAGCCTTTTGCTGCTATCTTTGGGTTTCTATGCCTCCTGCCTTGAGCACAAGCAGCCACCATGAATGGGTACCTGCTGCAGGGTAAGCTGCACACACAGTTCTCTGAGGCTCCAGCATCCTGCAGGGAACTCACACCCTTCTCCGAGGCTCCAGCGTCCTGCAGGGAACTCACACCCCTCTCCGAGGCTCCGGCGTCCTGCAGGGAACTCACACCCTTCTCCGAGGCTCCGGCGTCCTGCAGGGAACTCACACCCTTCTCCGAGGCTCTGGCGTCCTGCAGGGAACTCATTCTCCAACCCTTCTCCAAGGCTCCGGCATCCTGGCCAACACGACAGCTTGCGTGTTGCTGCCAGTCTCCCAGCCCAGTGACACCACATGGGCTCTGGTTGCCACCTTCTTTCAGGCCTTAGAGCAGGATACCAGCAAATGTCCCAATAGGAAAAAATGTTGCGAATGCAGGACTCACCCTTATCCAAGTCTCAGAGCACTAGGATTTTGTTTCCTCAAATCCTACCTGTCTTAATTGCTCTCTGATGTCTTCAAAAAGCTCTTTTTAAAAATAGATTTTATATGGCCTTGATAGTTCTTGGGAAGGGTTTGGTTTAATACCAGTTGCTGCCTCATAGAAGTGGAAGGGAAAGGAATTTTAGCTTTAAATGAAGTTCCATGTTTTATTATTGCAGGAGTGGTCTTAAAAAGTTCATGGATTTCAAAATTCTGTTGCACCAAAATAAACTTAATACTAACTTGTTATAACATGTCTGAATAGATGTGGTTTGAGGCAGTAAGACGACAATTGAAAAGAACTCCTATCAGAACATGAATTCTGCCAAAACTGAAGAGCAAGCAAGCATCAAACCTGCAGTGAACCTTGGGTGAAAGAATGGTGAAAATCACTGATGCTTTACGAAGTGTATGAGGACAGTGCCCTAAAGAAATCAGCAGTATATACATAAACACCTCAGTTTAAGAAGGGACAATGATGAAGACCACAGTGGCAGAGCATCTACATCAGTTTGCAAGGAAAACATTCATCTTGTTCATGCTTTGATTAAAGAGGACTGATGATTAACAGCACACAAAAAAATAGCCAAGCCCACAGACACCTCAATGAGTTCAAAACTGAAGCCGAGCAAGCTTTCCACTCAATGGGTGCCAAAACTGTTGTGCCCAGATTAGCTGCACAGAAGAGCAGAAATTTCAATGGAAATTTTAAACAAGTGTCATCAAGACCCTGAAGCATTTCCTTGAATTGTAACAGGAGATTGAACAGGGCTTTACCAGTACCATCCTGAAGACAAACCACAATCAAAGCAATGGCTATCAAGAGGTGGAAGTGGCCCAGTCAAGGCAGATGTGGACAAGTCAAGAGCTAAGATCATGGCAACATGAGCATTCTTGGGATGCCGAATGCATTTTGCTTGCTGACTTTCTGGAGGGCCAAAGAACAATAACATCTTATTATGACAGTGTTTTGAGAAAGTTAGCCAAAGCTTTAGCAAAAACAAACAAAAACACTCGGGAACACCCCACCAGTGACAATGTTCCTGGCTCATTCTTCTCATCAAATAATGGCAGTTCTTCAATAGTTTTGTTGGGAAATCATTAGGCATCCATCCACCTTACAGTCCGATTTCACTCCTGACTTGCTTCCTCATTTAAAAAAATCCTTAAAGGCACTCATCTTTCTCTTCAGTTAATAATGTTAAAAAGGCTGCACTGACATGGTTAAATTCCTAGCACCCTCAGTTCTTTAGGGATGGACTAAATGGCTGGTGTCATAGCTTACAAAAGTATCTTGACCTTGATGGAGCTTACATTGAGAAATACAAACGTCTGTTGGTGGTGGTGGTGGCAGTGGTAGTGGTTTTAAGAGACAGGATCTTGCTCTGTTGCCCAGGCTGGAGTGTAGTGGTGTGATCATAGCTCACTGCAACCTCCAACTCCTGGGCTCAAGTGATCCTCCTGCCTCTGCCTCCCAAGTAGCAGGGACTACAGGCATGCACCACCACACCTGGGTAATTTCTTGAACTCCTGGCCTCAAGCAGTCCTCCCACCTCAGCCTCCCAAAGTGCTGAGATTACAAACATGAGCCACTGTGCCCAGCCAAGAAATAAAGTTTTTATTTTTTGCTTTTATCTTTTACTTCAATATTTCCACACACTTTTTAAAGTCCTTTCATGTAATGACTGGTAATTTCATTCACTGAAGAGAGTTCTGAGGCTCATACAAAAGGCTTTTTATTATCTGAGACAGACCTGAGAAAGTAAGGAACCTGCCTAAAACATAATTTCCAGGCAGGGAAACAAACAGCTCGCAGCTAGGGTTTTGAATGGAGAGGCGAGGGGGAATGGCTAAGAATAATAAACATAGTTTCTAGTTGCACGCACAGTCCCCTCATTCAAGTACAGTGAGAGTCATGTGACTGTCAGTGCAGGGCCTCTTGTCCATCTTCCTGCAGGACTGTCAGCAAATGGAGGGCACAGATGGTTTGACCATTTCCTCAGTGCCTGGTTTCAACAAACGTCCACCAACCAAATGAGTGGAACGTATGACTCTCCTAGTGTCACTCAAGAGGGGCCATATTTTCTGTTAAGTAAAGCAAGCCCTCACTTTTTCTGCAATCCCCTTTTATACACTGTTACTCAGAACACCTCAACTAAAAATACAGCAGCGTGAGGCTGAAAGCATAAAACAAACAAACATAAGGCTGGCTAGCTCAAGGACCAGCAAACTTGCTGTTCTGGAAAGGGCCAAATAGTATTTTCAGACCTGTTTGGCCCTTTCAGTGGGCCTGTGGTCTCTGTCACACTACTCAGTTCTCCTGTCGCAGCCTGAAAGTAGCCAAGACAACATGTTAAAAAACGGCTGTGACTGTATTCCAAGAAAATTTCACTTAGAAAAACAGGCAGAGGGCCAGACTGGGCCATGGCTGCAGTTTGCCAATCCTGGACTAGACGATCTACTCCGAGAGACCAGAGACTGTCCACGGAAATTTCTGTTGTGCCCCAGGAACTAGCCCAGGCCCTGCAGAAAGGAGAGCACTTCATCTCAGTTGAATGACTGAGCGGATGTGATTCTGCTACAGTTAGTTGTGCTGGCTTGTTTTAGAGATAAAACCCAAGAAAATCAATATCCCAAAATTCTAAGGATATTACCACTTCAAATACAATCTTAAAAAACACAGGACTGCAAGCCAGCCGTGGGCACAGCTGAACAAGAACTACAAGAACTGTGGCTGCCTCCTATCCTGGGCACAACCCCTTCTACACCAAGAGGGCACTGGCCAGAGCTGCTGGTGAGGGCAAGATGAGTGGGCCATGGACCCCACTTCCTCTGCAGCCTCACAGGCACTGTCCCCAGTCAGCACTCCTGGGCACTCACAGGAACGAGTGCACAGCAAACGGGTGAGAGGGCATCAGGAAGGGCGTGCAGAGCCTGCAGCCAAGACAACCCTCGGGGCTGGCCACCGGCTCCTGCATTCTGGTACCACCTGAACACAAGACCTGCAAAGTCACCACCGTTACCATGCTTGGAACTGCTGTTGTACAATTACACCTCCACTTCCCCCGAGCCCTGTCTGGGGTTAAGGTGGAATTTCAAATGCCGCACAAGTATGGGCTCTAGATACTGGGCCACAAAGAATATGCCTGTTTTATTAGCCTAAAAATAAAAAGCCAGTGTCTGCCAGTACTAGAAAATTGCAAATAAAAAAGTTTAATTTCAGAAACTGAGTTCACCATTTATAAATACACTAAAACATAGTGGATGCAAATTTAGATTAAGCGTAGGTACAGCATTTCAACAAAACAACAACTTTCCTAAAAGGTTGTAGGCAAACGAGTGATTAGTCTCACCCAGAATATTTAATTGGTTTAAAACGAGAAAATGAATCTTTTTTCTCTGAAGACATAATTGTTAAAAGAATCTGACAACCGATAATTCATTCTGATGTCCTTGGGATTCGAAAATATCCCAGCGATGGCTGAATCTTCCCTATCATTAAAAAAAAAAAATCTAAACACCTAAGGCTATTCTTACAACTGTAATATAACAAGCTTCTTCCCCGTTAATAAGCCATCTCTTCTAAAAAAAATTTTACACAAATTTGATCAAACAAGGGGGTCAGTGCACACATTTTGAAAGACAGCTTCAGAGCGTGGAGATGCTGAAGCGGAGGCATGGGGGTCTCAGCAGGGACACCTGCCGTCAGTGTGTCATTGAACACACTGGCGAGGTGATGAGCACAGTTACAGACGGATCACGTTTCAGAGGAGCTGATGAGAAACAGTCGGGGTATCTCTGAGTTAACTGACCAAGTAAAGCCTGAATGCAGAAACCTGAAATGGGAACGTTCTCAAAATAAACTCCATAAAACATCTAAGTTTCGTTTCCAAATGCCACGTCTCTGTCGTAGTAAACAGTTACCTTCCAGAATATTATCTGTACTCCGCGATATACTTTAGAACCTGCAGTTAGAAACTGCTCAGTCAGGATGGCTTGACCTCCACCTCCTATTTACAGATTTCATTTGATAGCCACAAAAGCTATTCTGCTGCAATTAAAGCAATGCTTAACTAAAATACAGTACCTGATTTGTGGTTTGTACATAATTGAGTAAAAAGCCTACAGAATAAAATTGTTTACATCTTCTCTGTCATTCTAGTAAAACAAATTACTAACCCAAAACTTTTAAAAAACTTTACAGTTATGAATTAAAATCTAGTCATCATATTTCATAGTTGACAGGACAATCTATTTCTAGTGGATGTCTTAAAAAACACACCGCGAAACCTGGCCTGAAGGAGGAGGGGTAAGGCACGTGGAGACACTGGTGAGCTGGAGGGCGGTCCTGAGAGTGCCTGGTCTGACGTCCGCAGGGCCCTGGGCGGAGTGAGCCGCAGCCCCGGTGCAGGCTGCTCACGCTGGGGCAGCCACGCCTCTGGCCTGGAGGTGCCGTCTTGAGTTTCAATACTGAAAGTATATTAAGGGGAGATTCACTTTCAAAAAGATAAGTTTTTCAAAATGTTCCATCATGAGCCTGGATTGGCCAAGGCTACTGTTCTCCGTGGGCGTGTTGAACAGCTTTTCTGAAGGGACGATGCTTGGGGGGCAGCCCAGGAACCTGACGGCCAGCGCGGACAGCCCCGGCCAGGACGCCTTCTTCAGGTTCCAGTAGGTGAGCGGGTCACAGCTGTGTTCAAGCACTTCCTCCTCCAGATACGCGAGCACCATGTCTTCAGGCAGCGTTCCTCTCGGGTCTTTCTTTACCTTGGCCACTAGCGACCACAGGTTCTCCTCTGCAGCAGAGTCTTGCGATGGGGAGCCGGCATTACACCCGTGGGAGGCAGCCACGTCCTCTGAGGTAGAATTCATGAGTTCGAGTTCCCTGATTAGATCCTGCTTGTACTGTTCCGCCTCCTCCTCCGTGAACAGGGAGGCCTTATAGCGAGGGTCCAGCAGCGTGGCGAAGACGTACCGTGGGTCGTGGAGGGTGGCGGACAGGCGGCTCACCATGGCCTCCTTGAGAGCGCGCAGCATGGTGTCAATGCCCATGGTTTCCTGGAAGAGCATCTCCACCTTCCGGTTGAGGATGTGCACCATGGGGATGACCTGGCTGAGGGTGGACATCTGCGTGCTCATCTCCCGGCTGGCAGCCTCGAAGGGCTTCAGCGCACGGCACACGGACTGCATGACCTCCCACTGGTCGCAGCTGATCAGCTCTCGGAAGTTGCACTCCACGGACATCTCGTTAATGGCCCTTTTCTGCTCGATGAGCCGCTCCAGCATGTGGAAGGACGTGCTCCACTTGGATGGGACGTCCTGAAGGAGGTGGTGCTGCGGCAGTGCGTACTCCCTCTGCAGCTCTGCCAGCTTCTCCTTCGCTTTGGGTGACCGGTGCACCCGCTCGCAGATCTTGCGGGCGATGCTCAGCAAGTTCTGCACCATCCTCTGGCTCTTGATGGCCTCGCTGACGACAAGGTTCACCGTGTGGCTGAAGCACTGCACGCTCGAGTGCTCCCCCTCACTCAGCGTCTTCCCGATGCTGGGGTTGTCGGTGACGGTGATGCCCACCTGAAGGCCAGTGGAGGTCACCCAGGCTTCCCACCAGCACTCCAGCTGCTTCTGGATGCTGTTGCCACTGTAGTCGCAGTCCACCTGTGACACATCCAGCAGCGCCGAACAGTGGTGGTCCTCGCAGCGCGGCCGGACCGATGACTCGAAGGAGACCCAGTGGGCCGTGAGGGTCAGGTACTCCCGGGTCTGGTTGCTCATCCATATTCCAGACGTGAAGTGGATCACGCCACTCTCAGCTTCCTTCAGGTGGGACATGATGATCTGCTTCACATTGTCATACATCCCTGGGATAGCTGTCCTGGAGAAGTAGGAAGGGGAGGGGAGGGAGTACTGAGGTTTCAAGTATTCGAGCAGCCTGTTAAAGCCAACATTGTCTACAAAAGAATATGGCTGGAGATCAAGTGCAATCATTTCAGCTATGAGACTTGTGATTTTTTTGGCAACTGGGTGAGAATCATAAAACTTCTCATTGGTGTCATCAAAGGAGGAAGCACCTGACAGTTCTGTGCCCAGCGGCACCCGGATGTCCGGAGAGGGGGCCCGAGCCGTCTCCGAGGCATCGGTTTTCAGGACGTTGCTATGGAAACGCTGTAAATGTCTCAGGAGACAGCTGGTACCCAGGTTGGTCGGCTTCTTCCCCCGGCTGATGGTCCGGCCACAGTGCAAGCACACGACTTTTGTGGAGTCTGCGGAGCAAATAGAAAAATGATTCCACAGCTTTGAGGTCTTTTTGCTATTGGCAGGAAACATGACTTGATTGTTTTTTGGGACCATTGTCGGCAAGTCAGTCAATTTGGAAGAACTTTCTGCAGAAGCCAAGGTGGCATACGGAGAATTTGCCAGACTCGCACCTAGAAAGCCTTTCTGGCTCCCGACAACTTCCGGATGGCGCCTATAGAGATGCCTCATCAGGCAGCTAGTGCCCACGTCGCCCTTCTTCCCCCGGCTGATGACACAGCCGCAGTACCGACACACAGCCTTGAGGCTGTCCGTGGGGGCCAGGGAGAAGTGATGCCAGACTTCTGACTTCAGCCTCTTCATGACCTTTTTATTCTGCTGGAAGATGGCGCCAGATTCAAACAATCTAGGACTCAACCCGTCAGCCTGCTGCTTCTCGGGAGAGGATGCCGAGGCCTCCCCCACGTCGTCGGAGGACGAGAATGCCGCTGCATCTTCCATCAACGCATCTCCAGGGTTCAAGTGAGACTGCAGCTCCTCAGCCAGCCTATCAGGGGAGGAGGAGGCCGAAGGGGACTCTCTGACCAGCTTGACGGGAGACGAGGACACAGAGCTGAGGTCCCCCTCGGGCGGCAGCAGGGCAGGCAGCAGGGTGGGAGGGGTGGAGTAGAGCGGCGGGATGCCCGCGCCCCCGTTCTCCTGCAAAACAATGGCTCGGTGCGCCCTCCACATGTGCCTGATGAGGCAGCTGGTGCCCAGGTCCTTCCCGTTCTTCCCCCGGCTGAACTCGTTCATGCAGTGAATGCAGACGGCTTTGGAGCTGTCCAGCGGTGACAGGTAGAAGTGCTTCCAGACAGCCGACCTTCTCCTGGACCCCGACGTGCTCTTCGGAAGTGGAAGGCTCTTCTCTGCTGCGTTCTCTGCAGTTTCATCGTAATGGAGCGTGGGGAGGTGAGGAGAGGACCCCAGCAGGGCTTCTTCTCTGCCGCACTTCTCTGAAATGGACACGTCGGAGGAGATTTCTTCAGAAGAAACTATAGACACAGACTCCTCTGTGATTCGGTCAGGGGACGGGATCTTAGACGCCGCTTTCTGGACAAGCTTGAGGGGTGAGAGGATGGTGCTGAGGTCGCCGGCATCCGCAGGCTGCGGGGGAAGCAGGAGTGAGGGAGAGGGGAACGAGGGCACGGCGGACATGCTGCCGTTTTCCTGAATGAGCACGGTTGGGTGTGCGCGCCTCACGTGCCTCATGAGACAGCTGGTACTCAGGTCCTTCTCGTTTTTGCCTCTGCTGAACTCCTTCACACAGTACATGCAAATTGCTTTAGTGCTGTCTCGGGGAGAGATAAAAAAATGCTTCCAGGCCGGAGACTTCTTCCTGGAGCTCATGTTCCGGCTGGAAAGGAGGCTCTGGGTCACGGCCTCCATGGCCACATCGTAGAGGGTGCTGCTGTACTGGGAGAACAGGGCACCATAGTCATCCTCGCTCTCTGCAGACAAGCACTTCCCCGGGGGCTTGCAGCCACAGCCTGGCCCGCCAAGGCCCGTGCGCTCCCCGCCGTCTGCCTGCTTCATGTCCTGCTCGCGTTTGCAGTCCATTCTTTCCAAACTGTCAGGAGGAATTCCATCATCGTCCTCCTCTTCTATCTTCAACTTTATTTTATCAGAAACGAAATCACCGTCCTCTCTGGAACAAGTTTCCGAGTTACTCTCCATGACTGACCATCACTACTCCCGCTGCTGCACCATGTATCTCAGGTTAATAACGGATCCAAGTGCTCATTTCTGCTCCTGAATGTAGATTATCTTGACTTTCTCATCATAATTCCATCTTTCAGGATGCTTCTATAAATATGGCTAATCATAAATATTACTGAAAAAAAGGATCTATAACTCATTGTCTTTGGGCATAGATCACTGCTCTCCAGGAGTCCAGCCACTGAATACTTCATGCTGTAGACAGCCATGTGTGCAGTGGAGGCCAGCTTCTGCTCTGGAGGACAGGATCTGCCTGGTCATCTTGAGGCACACACATGGCCCTCTTGCGCTACCTGTAAGAGATGAAATCCAGTTAAGCACGGAACCACATCACACGTTTTAACCTCTACTGTCATGACTACATCAGCCTCAGTATGTATAGAAAAAAATTATAATGGAAAACTGGAATAGAAAAACGTGTTCCCTGACTTCCTACAATCCATTTACACAACGAAAATACCCTAAAATTGCAAAATAAGCAAGAAATAGAGACATGAAATAACATGCAAGTAGCCTATCAATAAAGGATTGGGGAACATGAATTAAAACCTAGAATGGTAGAAAGAGGTTGTTTCATCTAGAATTTATGCCCTCATCCTTCAAACAGTTCCTGAGAGGTACACACAGCTGCTACAACAGCAAAGCTTAATTCCTTGAAATCACTTCACCCTACCTTGCTAGAAGACCTAATACATGAAATACGAATTTGAAAAAAGCTAATATATGACATAATCAACCCAGACTAAAAGCTGAATATAAAAAGGACCGTGGTGGCTCCTGCATCTAAGAATGGAAAGACTGCCGTGGCTCAGGCCTGTCATCCCAGCACTTGGGAGACCGAGGCAGGCGGATCATCTGAGGTTGGGAGTTTGAAACCAGCCTGATCAATATGAAGAAACCCCATCTCTACTAAAAATACAAAATTAGCCAGGCGTGGTGGCGCACACCTGTAATCCTAGCTACCCGGGAGGCTGAGGCAGGAGAATCGCTTGAACCTGGGAGGTGGAGGATACAGTAAGCTGATATTGCACCATCACACTCCAGCCTGGGCAACAAAAGCAAAACTCCGTCTCAAAAAAAAAAAAAAATGGAAAGATGTCCTGTAGGTATAATGCCGCTTCCAGGCAGTCCTTCTGTCACCCATTCAATGGCCTGTCCCCAAGTGATGCTGCGCTGTGCTGGAACATGACAGAGGACAGTCGCAGGACCTGACGGCCGAGAACCATGAGATTCCAGCGATGGCGAATGCTGGAAGTGAAGGAGCACAGTGTTACGAAGACATGAGAGAGCAGGGCAAGGCCGAGAACAGGGCAGGAGCTGTGAGGGTGTAACTGAGCTGAAGCCTGGAGGACGATGAAGTCGAGGGGGTAGGAGGCGAGCAGTTTAACAAGGAACTAAAAACAAGTAGCAACAAAAAGGTGTTTTCAGTAATATGGCAGCATAAATACTCCACAATATAACCAGACTCTAGAAAACCTCTAACTTTTTTTTTTGAAGAGACGGAGTTTCACTGTCACCTAGGGTGGAGTACAGCAGCACGATCCCAGCTTAGTGCAGCCTCGACCTCCCAGACATAAGCCATCCTCCCAACTCAGCCTCCCAAAGTCCTGGGACTACAGGCGTGAGCCGCTGCGCCAGCCACAAACTTACATTTTCATGTATTTCTGGGGGTGTCAGAAAGTGGGAGAACTCTCCAAGGGACACAGGGAGTGGCAAGTGGGCAGGAGGGGTGCCATCCCCAGCCTGGCCAGCACGGGTCACCCCACAGGGAGGAGCTGAACCTGACATTCCTCCACCACGCAGGAACCAGGAACTGAAGTCACCACATCATTTATTTTCTAAACCAGGGCATTTCCAAGCGTGAAAGAGAGCTGTTAACAACGCTGCCAGGGAAACAGGCTTAAGCTAAACCTATCTGTGGCAAAACAAGATGTATGGTCACCCTAAAAAGTGTTCCAAGGTTAATAAAAACTGCTAGCTCCCACTAGAAATAAATGTAGGTCATTTCTGAAAAGCATTCCCAATAATAAGTTCTACAAAGTACAGCCAGATAAAAAAGAAAAATAAAAAATTAACACAGGCCAGGTGTGGTGGCTCAGGCCTGTAATTCTAGCACTTTGGGAGGCTGAGGTGGGAGGACTGCTTGAAGCCAGGAGTTTGAGATCGGCCTGGGCAAAAAAGCAAGACCCTGTCCTCTACAAAGAACAAAAACAAAATCCGAGTATGGTGAGCCTATAGTCCCAAGCTACTCAGGAACTCAGGAGGCTGAGGTGAGAGGATCGCTTAAGGCCAGGAGTTTGAAGACTAGCTTGACTAACATAGTGAAACTCTGTCTTTACAAACAAAACAAAATTAGCCAGGTGTGGTGGTATGTGCCTATATCTCAGCCACTTGGAAAGCTGAGGAGGCATGATGATTTGGACCTCAAAGTTTGAGGCTGTGGTGAGCTATGATTGTGCCACTGCACTCCAGCCTGGCCAACAAAGTGAGATCCTGTCTCAAAAAAAACAACAACTGTATTTCTATAGATGAATCAGAAAATGAATTGTTTCTTTTGAGACAGATCACTCTGTTGCCCAGGCTGCAGTGTGGTGGTACAATCTCAGCTCACCGCAACCTCCGTTTCCTGGGTTCAAGGGATTCTCCTGCCTCAGCCTCCCAAGTAGCTGGGATTTCAAGTGTGTGCCATGACACCTGGCTAATTCTTTTTGTATTTTTAGTAAAGACAGGGTTTCACCATGTTGGCCAGGCTACACTCGAACTCCTGACCTCAGGTGATCTGCCCTCCTTGTCTTCTAATTCTCTTAATAGTGTATTTTGAAGAACACAAGTCTTTACTTGAGCTGAAGTCCACTTCACTCATTAGTTTTTTATGGATTGTGCTTTTGGGCTTGTACCAAAGAAATATTTGCCTAATTCAAAGATTATCTTCTGTGTTGTCTTTTAGAAGTTTTATACTCATATTTAGATCTTTGAAGGATTCAAGTTCATTTTTTTGCAGTGGCTGTCTAACTGTTCCAACACGATTTGTTGAAAGGACAATCCTTTCTCCATTAAGTGCACATGTAACTTTGTTGAAAATCGGTTGCTCACATGTGTGTGGATCTATTTCTGGATTCTCTATTTGTTCCACTAATCTCTTCTTCTATGTTTATATGGCCATCCATTCCTAGTTATTAGTATCCGGCCATCCACTCCTAGTTATTACTATCCGGCCATCCACTCCTAGTTATTACTATCCGGCCATCCACTCCTAGTTATTAGTATCCGGCCATCCACTCCTAGTTATTACTATCCGGCCATCCACTCCTAGTTATTACTATCCGGCCATCCACTCCTAGTTATTACTATCCGGCCATCCACTCCTAGTTATTACTATACGGCCATACAGTCCTCGATAGTACTAGAGGGCAATCGACTCG
>CAUYLG010033825.1:0-45048 GCA_963573385.1 Cacajao melanocephalus
ATAACACAAACCAAAAATAATAACAACAAATATAAAAAAAAAAAAAAAAAAAAAAAAAAAAAAAAAAAAAAAAAAAAAAAAAAAAAAAAAAAAAAAAAAAAAAAGAGACAGAGTCTCACCCTGTTGCCTAGGCTGAAGTACAATGGCACAATCTCAGCTCACTGCAACCTCTACCTCCCAGGTTCAAGCAATTTCTCCTGCCTCAGCCTCCTGAGTAGCTGGGATTACAGGTACGCGCCACCACGCCTGGCTAATTTCTTGTATCTTTAGTAGAGATGGGGTTTCACCATGTTGGCCACACTGGTGTTAAATTCCTGACCTCATAATCTACCCACCTTGGCCTCCCAAAGTGCTGGGATTATAGGCGTGAGCCACTGCGCCTGGCTAAAAAAAAAAAAAAATGTTTTTAAAGAAAAAAAATAAAACACAAGAAGAAGTTGACATGCTGTTGCTAGCTTGAGGGCGGAAGAGAACGATTTGACAAGAAAACACAGGTGGCATCTAAGAGCTGAGAGCAGTCCCACGCTGACAGCCAGCAAGAAAACAGGGACCTCAGTACTACAACACAAAGGAACAGAATTTTGCCAGTAACCTGAATAAGCATTGAAACAGATTTTTCCTCAGAGCTTCTAGATAAGAACTCAGCCTGGCTGACACCTTGATTTTAGCCTGTGAGATTCTAAGCGGAGGAACAAGCTGAGCCACAGTGTACCTAGACTTCTGACCTAAAGAAGTATGAGCTAATAAGTAGATGTGGTTTTTTGCTGCTAAGTTTGTGGTAATTTGTTATGCAATAATAGAAAACTAACATAAGTGACATACAGCTACCAAACATTATTTTCTGCCAGCCATAACTAGAGAGAAATACTGATTTTGGCGTTAAAAGATCTCAGATTAAATCTTAGATCTTGGCTGTGTAACTGGATACATCACTTAACCTTTCTGATCCTTTTTTTCCTCACTTATAACACAGAGATAATCTATATTTATTAGGATTGTTGTGAAGATTAAATGAAGTAACACAAAAATCTGCTACCATCATGCTTGGCATATAGCAGGTGATCTATAAATTTTTCAATAACATTTCACAAACTTGTATATTTATTTATTGTGCCCATTTTATGCTAGGCATTATGCTACGCACTTGGGATACAAAGACATTTAAGACATTGTCCATGCCCTCAAGGAATTTAAAGTATAACAGAGACAGATGAGTAAATCAGCAATTTCTATACAGAATAATCACCATTATGATAGAAAGCCACAGATGGTATCATGGAAACAGAGAGAAGGAACAACTTGATCAGGCTGGGGGTTCAAGGAGTGTTTCTCAGAGGAAGTGATGCTTGACTTGCAGTTTAAAGTGCTGATTCTCAAACTTGAATGTGTAGTGTAATCACCCATGTAGCTTTAAGACATACCAATATCTCCCCACCCCACGAAGAGATTGTGATTTCATTCATCTGGGGTGTGGCTTGGGCAGGAAAAACCCTCTGAAGACACAGCACATGCAAAAGCCCTAAGGTATGAAGCTGTATCAGCCAGGAAACTAAAAAGAGTTCCATGTGACAGGCATGAAGGGAGGTATGTCAGGGAGTGGTGGTACATGATACTGAATAGCAGCCAGATTATGCAGGACACTTTATGCTACATGAGGAGCTTGGAATTTACATGGAGGGCAATTAGAAGCCATTGAAAGATAGAGAGATGCATGATCAGATGTCTTTTCATTTCTAAAAAAAAAATTACTTTGGTTATCATGTGGAAGACAGATAGTTGAAAAGATATCAGACAGGTGAGGGAAGTCATGATTACCATGTGGAGGACAGATAATTGAAAAGATACTAGACAGGTAAGGGAAATCAGGTGAGAAATGAAGACCATATCTAAGACCGTGCACTGGGGTTGGAGATTGGGTCAACGAGACAGATTTAAAAAAAAATATTAATGGAGTAGAACAAAAATACTTGATGACTTACTGAATATCAAAGATGGAAGAGAGGAGTCATTTTTTGTATATGTGTATGGGGTGGGGACATTTAGGGTGAACATAGACTGGGATACAGATATGTTTAGGTATACCCAATAAAGTAATATAGCCAAGCATCCTATGTTAAGAAATGTGAGTTATTGCTGTTATATGATCTCATTTTCACATCAAGATAGTCATCTGTGGAAACTTGCAGTAATCCGAGGATGACTCCAAGGTTTCCAGCTTAGGAAACTGAGTGGATACATTCTAGTAAGAGCTTCCCTAGAAACTGCTCAAATTAATAATAACAGATATCCAAGACTGTAAGTACGAGGAGGGTTAAAGCTTACTAAGCTGGACCCACACTGCGATTTGGGGCCCTAGCTGGCTCTGGACCTACATGCTCAGTTCTACTCTTCAGTCTGATTCTTTCTGTTATGCTACCAGATAGCAGATTTTGTGTGTGTGTGGAAGTAGGATGATATTAACATATTAATCATAATAATTCCTATCCATTATTTCCTCTCATCATTACTGTTTTCCCATTCCTCCCACTCATACCAGAGGGCTCCTTGGACAACAGAGAAAATGAAGCAGATGAGAAGCAAAATAATTATATGTTAGTGGGAATCCCTGTGTCCTACAAGCCTGAGCCAATTTCTTGGGGACAACCATAGAACCAAACGAATAGTCTGGGGGGTTCAAAATTAAACTGGACATGTGCCTAACTTCTTGGGTGGAGCTCAGAGAAGTGGTAAGTCTTGCAGAGTTATTCCTCGCCAATATGCAAAAGGAGAAATAGAGATGGTTGTGTCACATGTCTAGACAAATGAACTGAGATAGCCTCATGGAGCTTCGCAACAGTGGTGTGAGAAGCAGTTAGATGTACCCCTCTGGGTACAGAGGAGCAAGGAAATAGCTGAGAGAGAGCTGAAATCATAAAGACTTGGTGCTCAGGACAATAATCTGACAGTAAATGGCTTTCTACCACAGTAAAAAGAGAAAACACCACATAGATGCCATCTGCAGCTGGGATGGAGGAGGTTGGCACTCTGAATTCATTAAGGAAACCCTTAACTAAATGAAATTAAAAATGACTGAAATTAAGTTTCTGCCAACTGGCCAAATGGAAGCTGAAAACAGATATAGAAAACAAATACATTATATTTTATAATAAGTTACATAATATGGACTGAGGTTCATATCCAACTACATTTATTTCAAAGTTGAGGCTCTTTGTGAATGAAGAAATCTGATTGTCCTAGTTCATATTACATGCTAGGCCATGGGGTCACTAGCTAGTGAGGAGATTACTGTCCTTGAAGTAGCAGGTGCTTATTCCTGATCCAATAAGGAGAAGCAGGTCTGAAACTATCAGTAGAGGCTGATTATTAGCAGGTTTTTAAAAAAGGAATCTTAGTGGTTTAGCATAAAATGGCTTAATGGTTTATTTCTCACACATGCTATAGTCTAATCTGGAACATGGAGTGGAGTGGATGGCTTTATACCATGCAGTCATTCAGATATCCATGCTCTTTCCATTATGTGGCTTCTGCCATCTTTTAGAGTCTCTGGGTCTTCCACTGGATCCTCTTTATCTAGCAGGTTAATGCCAGGCCTAGAAGTGGCACTAATCATTCTGGCTCACATTCCATTGAAAAAAACTGTAATACGGCACCATCTAGGAGTGAGGGGGCAGAGAAATGCAATCTGGTGGTATATTCAGGAAGAAAAGGAGAAGACAAGCATTAATGAGCCCTAGTTGTCTCAACCAGTGAGGTGAGGACTGATGAAGGGTCAAGCTAGATGGCGGTAGTCCTTTCCCCTCTCCAAAAGGTTCTGTACAATGCTTTTCACTAACGAGTAAAACTTACAGAAGTTCCCTGAAGTAACATCTGTTTTTAGAGCAGAAATTTTCAGAATAGATAATTAATGCTGTGGAAAAGATAGGAAGAAGTGACATTCCTCACACTAAAAGCTGCCTAACTGATGGCTTCAAACAAGAGGAAAAAAGCTTGAGAAACTCACTTTGAAGACTATTACACAGGTTGATTATAGCCATAATGACCCATAAGGCTTGGAATTTCACACTGTGTCAGAGCCTCCACGTATGGAGCATTCTTGAATCTAATTTGTATTCTAACCAAAAAGTAAGAGACCAACCACCAACAAACCAACTAAAAAACCCACCCAGTTCCCTTGACACACTTTGCTCTTAAGGGAATATGGACAGAAACACTTAACTCAAAGTGAACCCATTAACTCCAATTGAGCCCCTAATTCAAGTAATTTAATATGTATTGGCTGTGTGTTAAATTCCTAATAAGTAAGTTGCACTTCAAACTCTGTTTCAGCAATTGCTTCTGCAGAATCCAACCTACATCAGAACAGGTCAATTCAGTGACAGTGCCAAGTGTGCTCAGTGCAGAAAAATGCAAATAACTTCTGGTACACTTGGTCAGGGCTGAGGGTCACTGCTTGAATGGCTGCCAAGTGACAGAGGTTTGCTTTTCTCTGGATACAAGTTTCTGGCACTGAGAACTACATAGATTTGTCGAGGGCCCTGAAACTGACAACAAATCTGGTGACATAAAGACAGAAGAGGGAGACCTTATCCCTGGGGAGAACGAACCATCAATATAGAGGCTTAGTTAAATGAATTAGAATACACTGCTATACTAGAATGATCCACAGCCCTTAAAAAGAAAGAGACTAAAGTACATTTGCTGACATGAAAGAATGCCCAAAATATATTGTTATTTGAATTTTGAAAAGCAAGTTTTAGGAAAGCTTTTGTAATATGATGCCATTTTTAAATTAACACAGTGCAGTCACATTTTAAATACATGTGAATTATAAGATTTTGAAATATTGTGATATAAAATATTTTAGCTTCAGTTTATGTACAACATTTGAAATAATGCACGTCTTCCCAAATTAAAATGTCACCAGGAATCACATAACTTCCAAGCTGGAAGCCTAAGTGAACTGTAAGCCATGTTTACACTATTGCCACATGGTGGCACCAGTTCAGTTGACAAACAGAAATTCTGGCCTTCCTTTGTCAAGACTGGTTTTGAATCAAGCAAATATCTAATTATGTGGAGCCCTCAGGAACACATTCCTTGCATAAAACACAGCTGCCCTGAGTATTGGTAGGCAGAACATCTGAAGAAATAGATACCAAACTTAACCATGGTCATCTCTGGAGAGTAGAAATGGGGAGGGGGACTATTGCCTGTCCATGTTTATATACTTATAATGTTATTATTTTTATATTCAGTAAGAATGGGAAACAATTTCTAATTAAAATAAATGCCTTCTTTGGATTTTTGAGCAAAACCCCAAGTGTATTTCAAATGCCATGCAGATGGCAGACAACACACACTGGGCAAGGGAAGAGGCATGATATCCTTTGGCCAGACATCTGGTGCTCCATATGAAATAGAGTCAAAGCCAAAAAACTATGAACGCCTCAGCCATTCCAGCCCTAGCGATGTCTCCATCATGTCCAAGGATTTTTCCCAGGTTCCCTCAGCACAGCAGTCTTCAGCCCAGCAATCACTCATGTAGCCACTGGGCAGTACAACCTCACCCTTCCCCCTAATTCTGATCCTGGAGCTTTCATCAGCCTCAAAGGGCCCAGCACAGTGGCTCATGCCTGTAATCCCAGCACTTTGGGAGGCTGAGGCAGGCAGATCACTCGAGGTCAGGAGTTTGAGACCAGCCTGGCCAACATGGTGAAACCCCGTCTCTACTAAAAATACAAAAATTAGCTGGGCATGATGGTGCCTGCCTGTAGTCCCAGCTACTCAGGAGGCTGAGACATGAGAATCCCTTGAACACGGGTGGCAGAGGCTGCACTGAGCCGAGATCACACCACTGCACTCCAGCCTGAGTGACAGAGTGAGACTGTTTAAAAAATAATAATAATAATAAAATTAATTAATTGAGAATGCCAAAATTGAAAACTTTGGAGGTTCATAATTTTGCTGAAAGAAAAATGGCTATGTTCTTTGCTCAATAACTGCAAAATATTTTCTTATTTACATTGCTATATACCAATTCAAATGATTGATTCAATGATGTGTTGTTTTTCATTTCTATATCTCTTTTCTTTTTTTTTTTTTTTTTTTTTTTTTTTTTTTTTTTTTTGAGACAGAGTCTCACTCTATCACCCAGGCCAGAGTGGTGCAGGGCAATCTCGGCTCACTGCAACCTCTGCCTCCCTGAGTCAAGCGCTTCTCCTGCCTCAGCCTTCTGAGTAGCTGGGATTACAGGCACCTGCCACCATGCCCAGCTAATTTTTGTATTTTTAGTTGAGACGTGGTTTCACCATGTTGGCCAGGCTGGTCTCAAACTCCTGACCTCATGGTCCACCCACCTCAGCCTTCCAAAGTGCTGAGATTACAGGCATGAGCCACCGTGCCCAGCTATCCTTTTCTTTCTAGTCACCTTTGGATGCACATATGCTTTCAGCATTTGTCCAGTTATGAACTATATCAAGTAAATTCTTATGTAGAAACACAAAAGTCATACATCCTTTTAGCAAAACAGGTTAACTCAGGTTCCTGTAACCAAATATTGCCTGATGAAGTCCTTCCTGTTGAATGACTAACTGGATAAGAATACCATATTTCCTTTTTGTACTTGGACATACACTATTTCCTCATAGGTTCTTAAGTTTGAAAAGTAGTATCTAAGATATTGACATCTGTAGATTCACAGTCTGAGATTTCACTTATATGATCAATTTTACCATCACCATTAATCTAGAGTGCTGTTGTGTCTTTTGATTCATCTAATTTGTCTAATCTAATAATTGGGAAATGTCTGTTCTCTGGGAACAAGTTGCTTCATCGAGATCTAGCTCCTCTAAACTTGGAACCCTTAAATAATAACAATAATAACCAAAAATGACAGACTGCTCCTTTTCAACCTTGAGTAGCTTCCCACTTCAGTTAGAATAAAGCCAGATTTCTTACAATGTTGTCTAAAGCCCTCACAGTCTGCCACCTCATATTCCTCTGACCTCTATCTCCTTCTGGTCTCACCCTCATTCACTTTGCTTTAGCCTTACCAGCTTTCATGCTGTGTTTCCAATACTCCAGGCATGTTTCTGATTCAGGACCTTTATGCTTACTAAGCCCCCTGCCTGGAACACTATTCCCACAGACTACTTATTACTTTCAAGGGAAAAAATTGTAAGCACACAGTGGAGAAATTGGAAAATACTTTTTGAAAAGATGGTCAACGTTAGTATTATCAAAGAGGCAGATGGATATCAAAGACCTCTGTGATGTCCTGAAATGGACACAGCACCACTTATGTAGTTTTCCAAATAGAGATATATAACCTCAATCTAACCATGAGGAACCATCAGAAAACCCAAAATAAGGAGTGTTCTGTTTTTTTTAAAAAAAGATCTTATTATTCTTCAAAAATATCAATGTCATAAAGGCAAAAGCTATGGAAATGTTCTAGATTAAAAAAGGCAAAAGAGACATAGCTAAAGGCAATACCTGACTCTAGATTGGATCCTATATGGAAGGGGCAAATAATGCTAATACTACCACTATTCATTAAATTGGAAAAACTGGCATAGAGTCAGTAGATTAGATAAAATACTGTGTTTGCCTGCTAGGAAATTTTGCAGGTGTGATTTAATACAGGCTCTGGAGGTTGGGAGGTATTCTGGATTACCCAGACGTGCCCAGTGTAATCACAAAGGTCCTTAAAAGGAAAGAGGAGAGTCCCAGAGAAAATGCAAGGAAGGAAGCAGAGATCACAGAAGAGAAAATATGGTACACTGCTGACTTTGAAGACTGAGAAAGGGGCCAGAAGACAAGCAAAGTCAGTGGCCACTAGAAGGCAAGGAAACAGATTCTTCCTCGAGCCTCTGGAAGGAACGCAGCCTGGCAGACCTATTTCAGACTTCTGACCGCCAGAGCTATAAGCTAATACATCTGTCATATTTTAGCTGTTAAGTCCATGGTAACTTGTGATAGCAGCAATAGGAAACTAATACACATGTTTATGGGGGCCTAGGATCCCAGAGGAATAGAATACATTATAATATTTCTTTAAAAAAATACTGTGTTTGCATTATATTTACTGAAGTTAATTATACTGTGCTTATGTAAGAGAATGTCCTTATTCTAAGGAAATACACATTGAAGTATTAAGAGGTCATGATGATATATATGTTGCTCTCATACAGTTCAGGAATGTATGTGCATATGTATGTACATACATATATAAAGAGAAGAGAGACTAAATAAAGAATATATGGGTGTTTTTATTCTTATGACTTTTCTGTTTGATATTATTTCTAAATAAAAGGTTTAAAAGAATAAAAATAAAATCCAATCATTCTCCGTCTCCTTATCTTGCTTTAGTTTTTGTTGTAGCAAACTTCACTTCTTAATTTTTAAGTCATATGTCTCTTTGTTTAATGCCTTTCTCCTCCCAACTGAAGTACAAGCTCTGTAAGGACAGGAATTGCATTTATCCTGTTCAATGTCAGAGTCCTGGTGCTTACAACAGTACTGGAATACAGTAGGTGCTCAAAGAATATTTGTCAAGAGGATAAATAAATAAAGGATGGGTGACAAATGTAATGACATCATCTAACCTTTATGGGGGCACTTGCAATGTGCCACACCTTGTTCTAGGCACTTTAGATACATCATCTTATTTAATCCTCAGAAAAACCATATGAGGTAGATACTATCATTATTCCTATTTGTGGATGGGAAAACTGAGGTGCCAGTATGTAAGTCTCTTGCCTACGATGACATGACTAATAGATAAAGGACCTGATATATAAACCCCATAGCTGACTCCATAGCTTTTTTTTTTCCTTGAGACAAGGTCTTACTCTGTACCCCAGGCTGGAGTGCAGTGGCACAATCATGGCTCACTGCAGCCTCGACCTCCAAGGCTCATGTGATCCTCCCACTTCAGCCTCCCAAGTAGCTAGGACCACAGGCCTGTGCCACCAAGCTCGACTAATTTTTTCTATTTTTTTGTAGAGACAAGAATTTGCTATGTTGCTCAGGCTGATCTCGAACTCCTGGGCTCAACCGATCTGCTTGCCTCAGGCTCCCAAAGTACTAGGGTTACAGGCATAAGCCACCACGCCTAGCCTCCGTAGCTTTTGTTCTTAATCCTTAAAGTGTACCTCTGCCCAGCCTTACTCTTGACTTTCCTTGCCTAGGCCTAGGACTCTGAGCCATAAATCTAGCTCTGTTTTCAGGATCTTGCTGTTTACTAGCTGCCAGATTTTCCTGACATTTCTTCCCTCTCTAGATTTCTGTCTACAGTTGGAATCAGATTCCCTCTCCCAAGCCCTGACCCAGCTCTGCCATCATGCCTGTTGAGGCTTCTGATTACCACTTGCCTGACCTTCCTATACTGAATGAGAGACTTTTCCACCCCAGCTGGTATACAGAGCTTCTCAGCTACCTTTCCTGAGGCCAAGTGCCTGCACATATGACAGAAGATACACAGAAGGGTGGCTTTTGATTGACAGAGAAAGGGCCAGAGGGTAAAATACTTCTGAGGAGGGCAGGCAGGGCCATATTTAGTCCTTTAGGGCCCTAGACACTGAAAACAGTGCACTCTACGCATGCACCCATCTCGTGTTACTCAATAAAACATCTTAATGTTCAAAATGATCCAACATTTACACGCATACTAAAATTCAAATAATTTTTCTAGATCATTGTAAATTTTTGTTTCAAAATATAGATTCAAAAGAAGTTGAAAAGGTGATACAAAGAGATCTTATGTCTCATTTACCCAATTTCTCACAACGGTTACATCTTAGGTAAGTACAATACAATACCAAAGCCAAGACATATACACTGGTATAAAGTATATGTAAAGTTCTTTGTCATTTTATCACATGTTGATGGGTATAACCACCACCACAATCAAGATACAGAACTATTCCATCACTATAAAGATCCCTTTCCTGACATCTCATTAAAGTCATACCTACCAAGCTCCTTTCTGCTGTCCCTAACCCATGGCAACCACTAATCTGCTCTTTATTTCTGTAATTTTGTCATTTTAAGAATGTTATATAAATCAATCCTATAGCGTATAACCTTTCATGCTGTAAGATTAATTTATATAACATTCTTTTTAATGCTCTTGAAATCTATTCAAGTTGAGTGTATCAATAGCTCATTTCTTTTTGTTGCTGAGTAGTATTCCATAGTACGGACGTTTTCAGCTATTACAAATAATGCGGCAATGAACAACTACGTATGTGGCCTAAATCAAAATGATAATTTCTTCATTTCTCTAAGATAAATGCCTAAAATGAAAAGGGTAAAATGATAATTGAATGTTTAGTTTTTTAAAGAAACTGTTTCTTAGAGTGGCTGTATTATTTTACGTTCCTACCAACAATATATGAGTGATTCCATTTTTCCATATTCTTTCCAGTACTTGGAATTGTCAGTATTTTTAACTTTAGCTGTTCTATATTTCTACAATTTTTTTAGATGAAGTGTAGCTCTTGTCACCCAGGCTGGAGTGATCTCAGCTCACTACAATTTCCACCTTCCAGGTTCAAGCAATTCTCCTGCCTTGGCCTCCTGAGTAGCTGGGATTACAGATGCCTGCCACCACACCCACCTAATTTTTTGTATTTTTAGTAGAGATGGAGTTTCACCATGTTGGCTAGGCTGATCTCGAACTCCTGACCTCAGGTGATTCACCCGCCTCAGCCTCCCAAAGTGCTAGGATTATAGGCATGAGCCACCATGCCTGGCCCCTTATTTCTACATTTTTTTCACAAAATGTTGATTGAGATCATCAAAGTGCATGTGTGTGCATGTGTGAATACATACATATGAGTCTCTCTCATTTTCTTATCGGTCTCTGCTAGGCCAGTGATTTAAGCATATGATTAGTCTGCCTTTTGGACAGATGTGCCTAGAAGGGAATTTTTGTGGGATCAGAGGGATGGCAAAGACAGATGGAGTATATAATAAATGAAATTGTGGAGTTTTCACCTACCTATGGGAATTTGATAAGTGATAAATTATGTAATATTTCAAATTAATAATGGGAATGTAAATTATTTAGTAAAGGATCTTGGGGCAACTGGAAGGGCTATTTGGGAAAAAAGGTAACCTGGTCTCTACCTCACTTCTTATACTAAAATTAATGCCAGATTTATCAAACATAATAAAATAAAACTACAAAAGACCCCAGTTTTTTAAAAGATGATTTGTAATACAGAAGGCCTAGTTTAAAAAAAACTAGAAAACATTAAGAAAAATATTGACAAATTCAACTACATAGAATTTAAAACTTTAGTACATAAAAACATATACAAATAAGTTTCATTATCATTCTTTAATGCTTGAATTTTTAATCAAATGCAGGTATTCCTCTTTCAATTAGTATAAAAAGTTTCTAAATGGTCAAATTGGACTTTATCAAAATTAAAATATTTCTTCTTCAAAAGACCTAATTGGAAAATAAAAAGTCAAGCCATAGAATGAAAGAAATTATTTGCAATACATACATCTGACAAAGGACATTCATCTAGAGTATATAAAAAACACAACTCAATGATAAGACAAAAATTCAATTAAGACATGGACAAAATATTTGAATAGACACTTCACAAAAGAAGACATAAGAATGGCTAATAAGCACATGAAAAGAGTCTCAACAAATAAATGCAGATTCAAACCACAGTGAAATATCACTCCATACCTACCAGAATGGCTAAACTTAAGAAGGTAGACAACACCAAATGTTGGCAGATGAAACTCTCCCAGGAGGAATAATATTTCAATATTACCCAATGGTAAAGATGTTTCCCCTTAGAGAGAGGACACCTCTGTTATGGAACAGACTTCAGACATGTGTTACAGTAACTTCTCTTCCCCTCCCTAGCTAAGGCCAAGAGGGCACCTTTCTAAGATCCTCACCTTGAGAACCTGGTGAGAGTCCCCCTTGGACTGTAGTCCCCAGGAGTTTCCAACTTCCATGGTAGCCCCCACACAACCTCTCCAAGAAGCAAGTATTTTTTTTAAATAATGTTTTATATTTAGTCCTCATGGATACATACATAACAGTCATCTTTCTTTAGCCCTTGTCTTACCTAGTTGAAGTTTGTTTGTCCTATGTCCCAGTCCTTCAGGCCCTGCTGAGTGACAGGAGTAGATTCACTAAACGATGACTAATGGTGGCATAATGCCTTCTCTTCCCAGGTAATAGATTTACATTCTAACAGGGACCTTAAGCCAAACAAGAGATGTGTGGTAAGGATTTCAGGTCCATGTCAGGCTGGGAAAGGAACTAATTTTCTGTGCCCCATTAGCCACACTAGATGCTACCTCTAACTCTAGCTAAAAGACTGACTCTGACTGTTCCTCATCATGCTACATTCTGTATATAATTACAAAACCCCAACATTTCAGAAAAAGCCTTGGTGAGATCATCTAGTACAGTGGTTCTCAAAGTATGATCTCCAGACCACACACATCAGCATCATCTGGGAATTTATGGAAATTCGAATTCTTAGCCTCCACCTTGTGAATCAGAAACTCTGAGGGGTGGATCCAGCAGTCAGTAATTTAAGAAGCCCTCCAGGTGATTCTAATACATGTAAAAGAGTGCAGTGGCTGACACCTGTAATCCCAGCACTTTGGGAGGCTGAGGTGGGTGGATCACTAGGTCAGGGGTTCAAGATCAGCCTGACCAACATGGTGAAACCCCTGTCTACTTAAAAATACAAAAATTAGCTGGGCATGGTGGCACGCACCTGTAATCCCAGCTACTTAGGAGGCTGAGACAGGAGAATTGCTTGAACCCAGGAAGCGGAGGTTGTGGCAGCCTGGGTGACAGAGCGAGACTCTGTCTCAAAAAAAAAAAAAAAAAAAAAAAAGGAGAATCAGGCAAGGTGCCGTGGCTCATGTCTGTAATCCCAGCACTTTGGGAAGCCAGGGTAGGTGGATCACCTGAGGTCAGGAGTTTGAGACCAGCCTGACAAATATGGTGAAACCCCATTTCTACTAAAAATACAAAAATTAGCCAGGCATGGTGGTGTGCACCTGTAGTTCCAGCTACTCAGGAGGCTGAGAGAAGAGAATCACTTGAACCTGGGAGGCAGAGGTTGCAGTAAGCCGATATTGCGCCACTGCACTCCAGCCTGAGTGACAGAGTGAGACTGTATCAAAAAAAAAAAAAAAAAAAAGATTGAGAATCACTGCCCTAGCCCAACATTTTTGTGTTACAGAGGAGAACATTGAGACCCAGGTATCTAGGTTTACTAAGTTGATACCTGATAGAACCAGTGCCCTGGTCCTCAATCCAGTGTTCTTTTTAATATACCACATAGCCCCAGAAACACACTTGCTAACTACCAGTGGAAAAGGTAGCAATCTCTTCTACTAAGAAAGAGCTTTAAATGTTATTAAGTATTTCAGTTAAACTCAGGATGGTTACCAAACATGTGGAATCAATCAAGTGCAACCACATGTATTCCAAAGGTCAATGAGAGGCTCTTCCTGCTTTTAGCATTAATTTTGCCTCCATTGACATTAGAGATTCTGGATAACAACCACCTCTGACAAATATTTGTAGTGTTTGGCCCTCACAACCTGCAAGCAGTTGGCCAGAGGAAACATATAAAACACAGAACTCAGACGTACCTGGTCTTTTCAGAAACAGCAAATAGAGAGCCACTGAAAACTGGCTCCCTTGAGGCTCTGCAAGAAACAGCTAGCACCTCTGGCAAGGGAGGCCAGCTACACCTCACTATCTTGGAAAGCAGAGTAACTGAGTAGCCACATCTTTTTAAAGGATCCTAATAGTGGAGCGGCTGGGAACTCATATACACAGGCAGAGCCGGGCTAACTTGGCAGCCTACTTCCTTAGATTATGTTGAGACTGGTTAATGTATATGAAAGAATGAGAGTCCCGAAACCATTCACTTGATGTCTTCAGCACTCCAGTACCATCGTTACCACTACCATGATCCAGAAAATCCTAGACATAGCACAAGGAATGGTATCTGAGCAACAGTTACTGTTGGGGGAATAATTACAACCACAATGTGCAGCATACCATCGGGCAAAAGAAATAACTCAGGGTCAAATTAGCAGATAATCCACAAAACCTTTCTGTTCATAAATCATCACTAGAGAACAAGACTGCTTTTCAAAAATTAATAAGTTCAAAGTTGGAAAAATGAGAAGGACTAACTCTTTGATCTTTCCTTCTCCTACCATCTTTCCTATCCTCCAGTTTCCTGAATCTAGGATTCTACAACTTTCTCCGACACTTTGTGGTACAGCTTAAATGTCTCCTCGAAAACTCACATTGAAAATTAATTTTCTGGTCGGGGACAGTGGCTTATGCCTGTAATCCCAACACTTTGCAAGGCCCTGGGAGGATCACATAAGCCCAGGAGTTCGAGACCAGCGTGGACAACAAGGCAAGACTCTGTCTTTAAAGAGGGAAGGGAAGGGAATGGAAGGGGAGAGTGAAAGAAAAAAAGAAGGAAAGGGAAAAGAAGAAGAGGGAAGGGGAAGGGGAAAAGAGAGAGAAAGAGAGGTGGAAGGAAGGAAGGAAGGAAGGAAGGAAAGGAAGGAGAGAAATAAGGAAATTAATTCCCAATGTGGCAGTGTTGAGAAGTGGGGTATTTAAAAGTTGATTGGATCATGAGGCCTCCACCCTCATGGATGGATTAATCCGTTGATGGATTAATGAATTAAAGAGTTAATAGATTAATGTGTTATTATGACAGTAGAACTGATGACTTTATAAGAAGGGAAGAGAGACCTGAGCTAGCACATTAGTATGCTCAGCCTCCCTCAACTATGCGATATCCTAAACTACCTCAGGATGCTTCAGAGATTTCCCATCAGCAAGAAAGCTCTCGCCAGAAGCAGTCCCTCAACTTTGGACTTCCCAGCCTTCATAACTGTAAGAAATAAGTGCCATTTTTAAATAAATTGCCCAGTTTCGGCTGGGCACAGTGGCTCACATCTGTAATCCCAGCACTTTGGGAGGCCAAGGCAGGTGGATCATCCGAGCCCAGGAGTTCGAGACCAGCCTGACGAACATGGTGAAACCCTGTCTCTACCAAAAAAAAAAAAAATACAAAAAAAAGTTAGTCAGTCATGGTGACACACACTTGTAATCCCAGCTACCTGGGAGGCTGAGGCAGGAGAATCGCTTGAACCTGCGAGCCAGAGGTTGCAGTGAGCCAAGACGGCGCTGCTGCACTCCAGCCCAAGCGACAGAGGGAGACTCCGTTTCAAACAAATAAATGAATAAATAACCCAGTTTCAAGTATTCTGCTATAAGTAACAGAAAATGGACTAAGATATCTTGCATGCTTGTTTTCTTCCAGTCTTTCTTCTTTACCCGCTACTCCTTGTTTCTTCTCTTACACTCACTCTCCTCCAAGTATAGTCCTCTTCCTGTCCTAAGCTCAGGCATGTAGCCTGATATTCAGGTGAGGTCTATAGGTTGCACCTCTCCCTTACAGAAGGCTTGAGGGAAGTAGAGGCCAGCACTGTTGAGGCCTGGCCTCCCCAGCTGCCAGGGTATTGGGAATTACTCAGTGCCAGAGCAAAGCCTCTTTATCTTTATAGCGCCCTTATCAGAGGTGAGTACAGCAGCCCTGCAGCTCCCTTAGCAGGAAGTCCTTCTAAATAGCAGCTGGATTGTACATCATTTTTTTTTATTCCCCCTAATCTGGGTTTTAGTTCTCAGCTCTCCAGCACTTGCTCTCAGCATGCCCTTATGGCTCTGTCAATACCCTGCTGGGGCTGAATTAGAACCCCTTTTCCCCCACCTCGCATTTGTTTTTTTACTCCTCACTTTTTTCTATCTCCTCCCTCCTTTACTTTCATCCCTACTCTATAAACTCTTATGCTTCTTCCCCTTCTGTACCTCCCTTTTCCTTTTCTGAATACCGTCTCCCTATCAAAATTATGGCACATTTAGTGTTTTACATGAACAGGACAGAGCAATCACTCTGTGAATGGGATTCAGTAACTGAAGTGTCTCTTTATGACCTTGACCATTTTACACAACCAATTTTTAAAGAAAATGGATTACCCAAAATTGATTTGAATTTGCTGCCCCGGTCAGAGTCTCTGAAGCCAATCTTCCCATCACAATAATTTTCCATTTTAACTGAGGCTGTCAGGATGTTAAGACAGTCAAGGGCTCTTTGCTTCCCTCCGGCCACCAAAAAGCAATTTTCGCTAATGCTGGTGAGGATTACATTAAAATTGTGTAAAAGAAAGACATGATCTCTTTTTTGTCAGCTGATGCTTGTAGGGGCTATGAAGATGCTCTCTCTCAATGGCTCTAGTGACCAAGGCTGACCTGAAATGTTACAAGTTCAGCCAGCTGGGAAGAAAGGAGGGCATTCACTTAGGATCACCATAATTTGTTACCATTGGTTGACTCATTAAACTTCACTGACTCCATTTCTTCCAAACCATTGCTCATGCTTCTTGAAATTCAGTTTAACCACCCATTTCAGATCTTTGGAAGGGGGAAGTCTGGTCCAAACTGATGCAGTTTAAATTGGTGTTCCCAACTGATTCTGATTAACACAGAGGTGAGGGAACACAGATTGATAGTGATATCTGTGAATCTGAAAAGGCTTCCTAGATAAATTATCTGATATATGCAAAACATCCAGCCCTCCAGTACTATAACCTGCCTTCTTAATTTAAAACACAGAGTGTGACTTTAGGTGCCCCCTCCTGCCAATCATTGCTAGGTGGAAGTCTTCAAGAGGCCAGTTGAAGGAGAAATGATAAGGCAAAGATCCTCTAATCACATACTCACTTTTAAACCCCCAAAACATCTTACTTGCACATTGTATTCTTAAGTAAAACAACTGGTCTTGGCAATAGAAATACCAACAGAACTATAATGCACTGACTCACTACCAGATCTTCTATTGTTATCTTTGATAAGAATGCTTGAAAATAATAATCTATGTGTTTCTAGGAAAAGAGGCTGTCTTAGGCAATTAAGGCTGCTATAACGAAATATCATTAAATGGGTACCTTATGAACAGAAACTTATTTCTCATAGTTCCAGAGGCTGGGAAGTCAAAGATCAAGGTGCCAGCAGATCCAGGGTCTGGTGAGGGTTCATTATCTTCTTCAAAGATGGCACCTTCTTGCTGTGTCTTCACATGGTGTAGGAGACCTTATAAAGGAGACTCTCTGGGTTCTCTTTTATAAGGTCACTTAATCCCTTCATAAATGGGATGAATCTCCTCCCAAAGCCTCACCTCTTAATACTATCACAATGGAAGTTAAGTTTCAACACATGAATTTGGGCGGGGCAGACACAAATATTCAGACCACAGCAGAGGCCATATGAGTCCTTTTTTTTTTTCAGTAGAAAAAAAAAATCCCCATGTTTCAAACAGCTACTTAAGCACCAAGAAAACCTTCCTCAAATTAGACCCCCAATTTCTCAAAGTCTTGTCTGTTTAAAATTAGCAGTGGGCAAACTGACCACTGATTTTAGTCCTTGGCTATAATAATCTAATTTGCCCAAAGGAAGATATATGCAGCGCAGAGCTGGGGCTTTTCTAACAAAGGGAAACAAATTATCACTCTCATTACTAAACACTGGCCCTGATACCTGGGCTGGGATTCTCCCTAGGGTAGTCTTGTAACTTCATTGTGCATTAAGTCTGTATGCTCTTTTGCCTTCCTGCATTCATTTATTCACTCAAATATTTATAGAATGCCCACTATTTGCCAGTCTATTGACTGGTTACTAATTAGAGAATAGCATCAAGCAAGACATTCACAATGTGTTCCCTCAAAGAGTTTATAATCTGGTGTTCTCCTGGGTCACATTGTTATATTCTTGACTCATACTCCTTTCCTAAGCCTCTTACCTGTACCAGTTGTTTCTACCCTCCTCCTTGGACCAGTTGTGGGCATTGAATCCAGTCTATAGGGGTCTCCTGCCTTAACCCCATCCCCAAGACCCAATGCCAGTCAGAAGATCTTGATAAGGAAGTAAAAAAACCGAACAAGTCACTATCACTCCTTAATCTAGTCCTACTTTTTGCCCAGTCATTATCTATCCATCCATACTCAGATTACTGAAACCCACATCACAGGAATCTGATGGACAAGTCTGTAATTGTTCCTTTGTCCTTTACATTCCCAGACACTCCCCAGTAAACCACTGGACTTGTATGGTGCTCTGTACATTCAAATTAGTACTATGGTCATATTACCCTCATGTACAGTCTCAGACCTGTACATGAAATAAAGCTATAGACATAATTCAAAACCTGTATCAATCAGTAGGAAATAGACGGCACACTCAACATTGCTATTTTGGAGAGGGGAAATGATTAACATTAATAAATGGACTATTTATACAGGTGCAGGCAGGGTGACCCAGGGCTAGGAACAGGATTTGGAGATGCCTTCACCATGATGGCCTGACTAAGCGGAGACTCTTAATGTCATCCCTACAGGTCAGCCTCTCAGGGTAGAGTGCAGGGTGAAGAATGGAGTGAGCACCTGAAGAGGCAGATGGAAACTATCCAGCACAGAACTTCTCATTTAAATTTTGCAGTAATTCAGACCAGGGCTGAGATCAAGGTATTGTGCATTGATCTGGGAAAATCAGCTGTTAAGCAAATGAGTAGGCTCATTTTTAAACTGTGAAAGAACTCATTTACATAGAACAGTGAATGATTGTTTTCTTATCTATTAAAACAGTTCTCACTTTGACACTTCGTTAGCTTTAGCTCATGTTACTAAATGTGACTAAAAAAATGAAACAAGACTACTTATTTAAAACAGTCTGGATTTCACATTTACAGCTAATTCTGATTGATTTCCTTGCACCCTGCCCCCCACCAAAAATAAAAATTGGGCATACCCAATTAAGGAGCTTTGATACTTACAGTAACATCATAACACTGTTACCAGTTAACACTGCTTTTCTGCAGTCCATGAGAAGAACCCAGTAACAAGAAAACAGGTTGATATTAGAGCTTTTACTTTAAAAAATAATAACAATAAATGGACCCCATTCCCAAGGCTGCCATCGCACAGCCCAGGCTCCTGACCCTCTGTCTCTGCCTCCATTTCTAACCCTGAACAGTCTTTCAAGACGGCTGGCAGGGTAATGCTAAGTCCCTGTCTTGAAGTCCAGGAATTACACACAAAAGTGTCCATGACGAGCACACTGATCACTGAGGCTGAGTCTCAGCATCAGACAGGCTGGCTTGGGTGTTTATTGGCTAAGACACCTCAGGTGAGCGGTTTAATTTCTCTAAGCCTTGGTTTCCTCAACTTAAAATGGGAATAAAGAAAACATCTACATCATCAGTTGCTACAGGGGTTGCATAGGATTATGTGTGTAAAACACCTAGCACAGTACCTGGCACATTATATGCACACAGTAAACACTGATTGTCATACTCAGAAACAAGAGCTAATTCAAAGAAAAGGGGGGAAAAACCAAAGGTGAAGAGTGGGTTACCTTTCAATTAACTAAAATGTTACATTGCCCAGACTTTCATTCCCCAAGGGGTCCCATTAAATTCACATTTATGGTATTGATTTTTTTCCAGGACAATGACCATTTTTGTACATTAAACATCTCTACCTCCTGCTGCTCTTTTACAGATGACTACTGTAATAAGATCTCCACTCACATCAATTCAGAAGTCTTTATCTTTTTCCTCTGTCAAAAGCAGGAAATAACGCAGGATAAGAGACCTAGGTCACTACAGGGAATGGAAATGTATCTAAGAATCCTGAAAGAATAGGTCAGGAGTGGGATCTGAAGTGGAATAAGAGGCTTAAGAGGAAGAAATTCAAATTACCATGGCATGTTTATTTGGCTCTTGATCCAGAGAAGCCAGATCTGCAAATGTTACACACACTGTCACATCTTAGTTACTTCCTTTTTTCATATGGCACAAAGTCCTAGGTCACAATCCACCCCACTCCTCCCCCTAATCCAACAAGGCGAGAGAATAGGAGAGTTCAAGAACATCCAGACAAATAATACTTCCCCAGCCCCTGACACAGCCTCCCTTTTTTCCCCATGCTTGCTACTCTATCCTCCCCACAGCAGCCAGAGTGATTCTTTGTAATTCAGATCACACCACTTCTCTGCTTAAACCCATTCAATGTCTTTTCATCTTACTCAAAGTAAAAGTCCTAATCCTTACAATGACCTACAAGTCCGTAAACAACTTGCTTACCTGGTATCACAAGTCCTTTGAGCTCTCTAACCTCATCTTCTACCTCTCTTCCCCTCACTCACTTCCCTCCAGCCACACTAGACTTCTTTTTCTGGAACACACCAAACGTACTCCTGAATCCAGCTCTTTGTCCTGACTGTGACCTCTGCCAAGAATCTCTTTCTCCAGATTTTTGCATGGCTCACACCAGAAACCTTTTTCGGGTTTTCCTCATTGCCCTTTTCTTTGTGAAGCTTTCCTTGACCACCCTAATTCAAATTCGATCACACACCACCTCTGGCATTCTCTATCTCCCTTCCTTCCTTTCTTTTTCTCCATTGTACTTATCGTCATTTAACATAACATACATCTTATTACCTTATTTATTATGTCTTTCCCATTAAAACATCATACTCCATGGATGGTAGGGATATTTATCTCTTTTGTTCATGGATGTATTCCCAGGGTGTATCACAATGCTTGGCACATGATAAGCACTCAACATTTGTGGAATGAGAGAATTCACCCAGCTTAAAGTAATGGTCTTACCTTTACAGCATAATGTTTAGAAAAAACAATGTTTTTTAATAAAGAAGTGGCCTTCAACCCTGACTGTACATTAGAATCATCTGGGTAGAGGACTTTTAAAATGTATTGATACCAACTAATTCAGAATCTCCAAGAGTAGGACCCAGGAATCTTTCTTCAAAGCTATGTAAGTGATCCTAAGGTATAGCCAGAGTTAATTCCTGGTTTAAAAAGTCAAATAGCTCTTCTTAATAACAGCCATCTCTGGGATTACCCTTCTTAGTTCAATAATTGTTTGTTAAATGAAAGAATCTAGGTTCCAATGATCATCAGCGACGGAAAAACCCAAAGGGACACCCAGTGGAGTGTGTCAAAGGTAGAGTTGTGAGACATTATTAAGTTTGCTATGATTAAGAGGTAAGACAGAGAGGTCGTGTCTACAAATACCTGTGCTTTCCGGGGGTCAACTCAGGCCCAGGAGTTGGCTTTCCATTTTAAAGTTTAAAAAACTGTATTTTTGGCTGGGCGCGGTAACTCACGCTTGTAATCCCAGCACTTTGGGAAGCTGAGGTGGGCAGATCACAAGGTCAGGAGTTCAACACCAGCCTGGCCAATATGGTGAAATCCCGTCTCTACTAAAAATACAAAAATTAGTTGGGTGTGGCGGCAAGCACCTGTAGTCCCAGCTACTCGGGAGGCTGAGGCAGGAGAATTGCTTGAACCTGGGAGGCAGAGGTTGCTGTGAGCCGAGATCACGCCATTGCACTCCAGCCTGGGCAACAGAGACTCTGTCTCAAAAAGCAAAAAACAAACAAAACTGTATTTTGTCAGCCCAGACAGGTGAGAGGTGGGATCTTCTTGATGACTCCCATTCACCAAACTCGCAAGAGATTTATAACATTGCATAATTACGCAACTGCATGGCTAGCTCATTGGTGCTCTAGCCCTGACACAGAGAAGAACCATACATAGATGGTCCACTGGAGACATAGGTTTTAATTTTGGGAGAAGAAGGTGGGAAGGTGGGACAGGATCATCTGAAAGGGGCACTGCTCAGGTAGGCACTTCTCAGAGAGGTGTGCCAGGTGGTAAACATCTTTAGCCACTGTATGGAGCCTCCGCTTTGCCTAGGTTTTTAATACGGTTTTAAATAAGTAGTTTGAGATGCCAAACACCTGATGGTGAAAGGAAAGGGGAGGGCGTGCTCCAAGTGGAGAAAAATAAATTTGCATTTCCTACTCAAAGGGGGAAGCAAAAATAATGAAAAATGGGAGAAAAAAATTAATAACTACCATTTTTAATTGGGAACATGTTATCTCATTTAATCCTCCCCACAGCACTTTGAGGGAGATACTATTATTATTCCATTCTAAAGAAAGAATCTAAAGCTCAGAGAGGTTAAATAGCTTGCCAAAGCTCACAGAGTGATAAGCAGTAGAAGCAGGCTTGGGACTCTCCAAGGCCCATGATTTAACTCAGTTGTCCTCAAACTTTCTAGTACATTACAGTCACCTGGGAGCTTGTTTGAATTGCTGACTGCTGGGACCTACTCTCACCGACTCCCACCCAACAAATTCTGATTTGGAGGGTGTGAGGAGGGCCCAATAATGTAATGTTACAAGCCCCACATCTCCCCTTCTCTGGTGCTTATGGTGCAAGTGGTTCTTTGTGGGGACTCACAGCTCTCCTCTTTGTGTGATGCCCGTGGACAAGAAAGCTGCCTCCTCTCTCTTCACAGCACATCCAAACTAGACTTTAAAAGAAGCTTAAACCATGATTCTCACATGTTCTTTGATCCTCTTCCACTTCCTGGAGTTGCTTGATGAGTTCAAAGGCCCTTCACAGTGAGCTCAGATCAGGACAAAGTGCATATATGTCTTTTAGTGAAGTGTCTATTCTAGCTGGCTTATATCCCAAGAGAAGCGAATGAGCTCTTCCCCTACACGAGGCCCCAAAATTAGAGAGAGGTGATGAGCGACTCTGTTGCACATCATATCCCCAAATACCTTCAAGAAAAAGCATCTGTTTGGCCTTGAGTTAGGTTATTTGGTCTCTCATTGTTGCTCTGCACCTCTCCCTGCCCAAGTCCCAGGAGAAAGGGAAGCAAACATTGGCTCCCAGAAAACTGTCTGCCTGAGTGTAAGTGCAAAAGCCTTCCAGCTTCAAGCTGGGCCCCACTGCAGCTGTGAGGGGTGGAGGCGGTGGCGTGGGGGCATCATTTTCTTGGCCTCAGTGAAATCACCTGCACTTGAATTTAATTCTACTTTGGCCCTTCCTCAACTACCTCTTCTAACCCTAAGCTTCTCAGTAAGCCAGCACACACACAGCCTCACCTTGCCTTCAGCTTGTCCCTCACCCATTCCCCCTGGCCAGGTTTCTGGAGATAATTGAGTAAGATCCTCCATAGCTTGGTGGATGTTAGGGTCTTCGTCAAGCATTTCATTAAAGAAATGGCTTAAGCAACGAAGTCCACCATTCCACTCCTTCAGAAAAGATGAAACCATTCAATTCATATAGCAGAAATAGCATCGAGGATTCAAAATTTCACTCTGTCTCTTTGTGTAAAAGTTACTTTAATCTGTCTGAGACATGTGTATAAAATAGTAATAACACCTATTATGTTCAAGTGTGATGAGATTATATTTTTAAAATGAATATTAAAGTGACTAGCACATAGGGATTCTAATAATAGCAACAATAATAGCTAACATTTATTCAATATTTATTACATGCCAAGCACTGTTATAATCACCTATATTTGAATTTATTTGTACATTACAACCCTCTGAAATAAGTACTTGTATGATGCCCATTTTGCAGACAAGGAAACATGTTCAGAGGGGTGGGGCAAAGTGCCCGTGATCACAAAACGAGTTCAAATCAAAGCCGAAATTCAAACCTAGTTCTGTGACTCCAACACCTGCTGCTGGTGCTATGGACATTGCCTTTGTTGTTTACTAAGACTCTGCTGTGTGAAACTTATGAGTGCCACAGAGTAATTACACATGGGCTTGTTTACAATAAGTTTGCAGTCTAGACCAGATATGGAGACAAGGCCTCTGCATTAAAGACAGGCTAATACAAGTGCCCACTGAGTAGGTCAGAAGTTCAGGGAGGAAGCAGGAAGTCCATGGAGAGGTTAGAAATTACATACCCTTGTGCTCATTTAATACCTTCTGCCTTCAATAGACTTACCTTCAGTTTCTTTATTTTCCTTATCTGTCAAGTAAGGATAATAACAATACCCCTCCACTGTTCCCATGAAGACTACTTGAGAAAACATTTGTAAATGATATAGAACATGTTCAGCACTCAATAACATGGGAGCATTTATGATTATCTTTTATGACTTTTACTGCTCCCATGAAAAGTTGGACTCCCATCTTCTTACTTCCTGTGTGTTCTCAGATTCAGATTCCAAAGGTAGTAATTCCCACACCTACTGGCCAAATGGAAGGAAGGGAAAAGGAGAAGAGGGAGGGTGGGTTCTTGGGTGTGCACAGGCAACACAGCAGAGGCTTGGGATGATAGAGCAGGTGGGAGAGTAGACCGGAGCCCAAGTACTGCAGAGCTGGAGGAAAAGGCGAAAAGCTTCCTCTCCAACAGGAGCCATTCTGAGCAGCCTTGCTGTATCTGCAGACCTTCTTCTCTTGGATTCAGCTAGGAAGACTAAGGGGGATTGATGGATTTATGGGCACTTTGAAAAAAAGGGAGAAAGGCATGAGCAGAGTGGAAGAGAAGCTGGTATACATGAAGCCCCTTTTTTTGTGCCAACCACTGAGCTGAGTGTTTTCACCCATTCAACAGGTATTTTATTCTTTATGCCTAAAATGTGGAGGCCCTGAATTTATCACTGATGAGACAGAAAAATATGAAAGATATCCCTGCATTGCATTCTGGTAAAGAATGGAAGACAGACAATGAGAGAGATAAATAAGTGAAATTATGAGTATATTCAATAGTGATAAGTGCTGTGAAGTAAAATAAAGCAATAAAGTAGTATTTTCAGAGAATGCTGGAAGTGTGACTTCTGTTTTAAATAGGATGGTCAGGGAATGTGTCACTGTAAAAGTGACATTTGAGCACATAACTCATTTAATATCTACTATATCAAGTAGACACCGTCATCCCCATTTTCTGCATGAAGTAATTAAGTGGGGGTAAGTGGGGTAGGATATTGGGAGACACTCCTCCATGGATCCCCTTTGCTCCTACGCTTCTCGTTGGGCATGCCAAGAATGCAAGGCCCTGGCCCCTCTTTACCAGGGACCTTTCTCAGGGTTATATTAATATTTGAAGTAAGCAATCTTCTGTGGTGAGGTAACGTGGCCTCTGGGACAAAAAGTGGGCATGCTTACTGCTTGCTACAAAATTCTGGGCTCCCCAAGGTTAGTGTCATTGTC
Source organism: Cacajao melanocephalus (assembly GCA_963573385.1). Lineage (NCBI taxonomy): Eukaryota > Metazoa > Chordata > Mammalia > Primates > Pitheciidae > Cacajao > Cacajao melanocephalus. The sequence goes on from CAUYLG010033825.1 coordinate 25,145, forward strand.
CCACAGCTGTGATATAAACCGACTGCATATAAAGCATGAATTTGGGTCCCTCTGTGTCATCCCTATGGAAGTTGGGGACAAGGGCAAGTGACACAAACATGCTGATGCTCATGCTGTTTGATGTGCTGTGATGTGATGTGTGTGTCTCTGATCCAGACGTCCGATGTTTTCTTCTAGCAATCATAAAACAGTAACAAGCTAAATTATTTGCTTGTAAGTAGAGTAAAACCAAATCCAAACCCCAACAGAAATACAAGATATTGAGAATCTGTGATGTGCTGCACACCCACTTTTAGTCACTGCACATATATAGTGAAGAAAATAGACAAAAGTCCTCTCTCATAGCGTGTACACTCTATGGGGGCAAACAGACAAGGGTACAAATAAATAAGGTGATTAGAGATTGTGATCAGCATTGTGAAGGAAATAAGCAGGAGTAAATGACCCTCAGCATGCTTGTCTGTAAAATGGGGCCAATATTAATACCTACCTCTCAGTATTGTTGTGAGTGCCCAGCTCATGGAAAGTCTTCAACAAATATGGGCTTTTGTTATTTCTTTTTTTCTTCTCCCATATAAATGAGGAAAGAAAATAACTTCCTGCTCTGCTCAGTAAGGGCTAAGGATGGGGAGAAAGCTGCAGGAGAAAAGAGGCTCATTGCCATCTGAGAATTTTTTGCTGATCAATACCTGGGAACCAATAATTTGAAATATGACAAACAAAGAACTGGAATTACAATTATAGCCCTTGGAATTACAGCACAACTCGATGACTTTGGTGCACCCCTTTCACACAAAGGTATCCACTGAAAACACAACCTCTGCTGAATGATTCTGTCCCCAGGAGCGCCCCTTCTCTTGCCTTCTCCCAGTTGCTGCCCAGGCCCTATCTTGTCCAGGGCCAGCCAGGCAAAGCTGGGCTGTTGAGTTCTATCAGTGCAGGATGTACAGAACCCTTGCAAACCCCTCTTCCTTCCCCTCCCCGAAACATAGCTGCTTCCTCTCTGCCCCAGTGCTGATCCTGACAGCAGTGTCTCCAGCTAACTTCCCCCTCTTCAACCTCTCCTCAGCACCTGTGTCAACATGAAGCTCACTGACAGGCCCCATTCCAGTCTAGATGCAGCAAACAGTAACAAACAGTGACTGCCGTCCTGTGAAGACCTGGAGTCCTATTTTTCTTTCTAAGCCATCATACAAGAAACTATTTCAAGGACCAATTTTGTGCCTTGAATACATCCCTCTCCTTTAATAACTCACCCAGACATCACCCTATTAGCTCTGTCTCCCTAAAGAACAAACAGCTAGCCTCCCATTATTCTAACCCATTTGCTGCTGCAGTCTGTGTATGTTCAAGTGATGGTTGGTGATCAAGTGGCTAATTCACAATAATGATGGGACCTCATTTCTTTGTTCCACAGTTTACTTCCATGTATCATATTTTAAAAGCCTTTCCAATAATTTTGGATTTTGTTGTTTTGGTTTTTTAATTCTTTAATATTTTTTTAATTTTTTATTTCGATAGCTTTCGGGCTGCAAGTGGCTTTTGGTTACATGTATGAATTATGTAATGGTGAATTCTGAGATTTTAGTGCACCCATCACCTAAGCAGTGTACATTGTACCTAATGTATAGCTTTTTATCCCTAGCCCCCCCTCATCCTCTCCCTTCTGAGTCTCTACAGGCCATTATATCACTCTGTATGCTTTTGTGTACTCATAGCTTAGCTCCCACTTATAAATGAAAGCATGTAGTTTTTGGTTTCCCATTCCTGTGTTACTTCACTTAGAATAATGGCCTCCAGCTTCATCTAAGTTGCTGCAAAAGATTATTTCATTCCTTGTAATGGCTGAGTAGCATTTCATGGTGTATATATACCACGTTTTATTTATCCACTCATTGGTCAATGGACACTTAAGTTGGTTCCACATCTTTGCAATCATGAACTGTGCTACAATAAACCTTTGTGTACAAATGTCTTTTTCATATAGTGACTTATTTTCCTTTGGGTAGATAGCCAGTAGTAAGATTGCTAGATCTAATGGTAGATCTACTTTTAGCTCTTTAAGGAATCTCCATTCTGTTTGCCATAGAGGTTGTACTAATTTACATTCCCACCAGCAGTTTAAAAGTGTTTCTTTTTCCCCACATTCATGCCAACATCTATTGGTTTTTGACTTTTTAATAATGTCCATTCTTGCAAGAGTAAAGTGGTATCTCATTGTGGTTTTAATTTACATTTCCCTGATGATTAGTGATGTTGAGCCATTTTTGTTTTTTGTTTTGTTGTGTTTTCTTTCTTTTTCTTTCTTCTTTTTTTTTTTTAAGACAGTCTCGTTCTGTTGCCCAGGCTGGAGTGCAGTGGCGCGATCTCATCCCACTGCAACCTCTGCCTCCCGGGTTCAAGTGATTCTCGTGCCTCAGCCTCCTGAGTAGCTGAGATGACAGACATGCCCACCTAAATTTTGTATTTTTAGGGGAGATAGGGTTTTGCCATGTTGGCCAGGCTGATCTTGAACCCCTGGCCCCAAGTGATCCACCTGCCTCAGCCTCCCAAAGTGCTAGGATTACAGGTGTGAGCCAACGCACCTGGCCTATTTGTATATCTTATTTTGAGAAATGTCTACTCATGTCATTTGCCCACCTTTTAATGGGATTTTTTTTCTTGCTGATTTGTTTGAGTTTCTTGTAGATTCTGGATACTAGTACTTTTTCAGATATGTAGTTTGCAAAGATTTTCTCCCTTTCTGTGGGTTGTCTGTTTACTCTGCTGATTTTTTCTTTTGCTGTGCAGAAACTTTTCAGTTTAATTAGGTTCCAACTGTTAATTTTTGTTTTTGTTGCATTTGCTTTTGGGGTCTTGGTCATGAATTCTTTGCCTAGACCAATGTCTACAAGGGTTTTTTTCAATGTTATCTTCTAGAAGTTTTATAGTATCAGGATTAGATTTAAGTCTTTAATCCATCTTGAGTTGATTTTTGTATAAGGTGAGAAATGAAGATTCAGTTTCATTCTTCTACATGTACCTTGCCAGTTTTCCCAGCACCATTTATTAAATAGGGTGTCCATTCCCCAGTTTATGTTTTTGTATGCTTTGTCAAAGATCAGTTGGTTGTATGTATTTGAAAAGCCTTTCTGAGACTTTTGAAAGAGACCTTTATTATAAGGACATGTGCCCCTTTTTCTGTGATGTCTGGAACTGGGGTAGCTGGCCTTGGTCCAAGGTTTTTCTCTGAACAGTGTGTACTTTGAGCTTCCCCAGACCTTGCCAGCCCGCACGTATATAAAAGGTCACACTAACAATCTCTCACTCTTCCAAATTTTGCCAGTTCTTGCCTTTATCTTTTATGCAGAACTTAGCCTCTAACAAAAGACCCTATGATAATATTAGAGTCCCCAAGGGATGTCTGCTTCCTGCCAGGGGCTGCTCTTGCTGCCCTTCTGTTTATTCCTTGGTGCCTGTGCTAAGCAACTCTGCATCCACTGGGCACTGCTATCTGCTGCTGCAGCTGAGGCACTGGGACCCTTGAAATGCCAAAGCTAGGCTATGTATTATTATGGAGAGGGGAAAAATGTCTCTCTTCCCTTTGTGAAACATTTGTTAGAGGCACAGCCAAACTGGCATGCTTATGTGCTGATGTCCTACTAAGGTTTTTTAAAGAGACACCTCTTCTCTTCCACCTCCTTTTTCTCAGGAGATTCTGAAATTATTTCAAAGACAGCTGGACCATAAGGCATACATATCTGCATTCAGAGTATCCCCTTCCCTCCCAATACTAAGGATTTCTTACTGGATCCAACTTTCTATGCCTGGTTTGTGTTTCCCTCAGAGTGAAGTACATAAATCAAACTTTAATCCTGTATATACTCCAACACACCCACATCACCTATGCACTTCTTTGTCCTTCTCTCCACAAGAGCTAAGTTTAAAAAGTTGAGAAAAAGAGACAGAGTGCAAAGGTGAGGGCACACGGTGGCCTTATGTCTAGTTTGCCATAGTAGTAAAAGTTCTTCAAAGACTATATGCTTGTATCAACATCAAAGAACAAAAAAGAATGGCAGTTTCTGGTCAAAAGCAAAATGTTTTCTGTTTCCTCACAGCAGAAGTTCAAGTTCAGGCAAGAGAATATTAACTGAAAGATTGCATAGGCTATTTTAAAATTGAACAGGGGAGGAAGGTTCATTAGATGGCCTTTGTTTTGGTCAGTTTGGGCTGCTATAACAAAAATACCATAGACTGGGTAGCTTAAACCATGGACATTTATTGCTCACAGTTCTGGAAGCTGGAAAATCTAAGATCGAGGTTCTTGGTGAGGGTTCTCCTCCGGGTTTGCAGATGGCTGCCTTCTTGCTGTGCCCTCACATGGTAGACAGAGAACTCATCTCTTTGTGTCACTTCTTATAAAGACACTAATCCCATTTATGAGGGCTCTACTTTCATGGCCTAATTACCTCCTAAAGACCTCACTTTCAAATCCCATCTGCAATGTTTTAAATATTGTTTGTCCCCACCAGAACTCATATTAAGGCTTGGCTCCCGATGTGGCAGTGTTGGGAGGTGGCGCCTTTAAGAGATGATTAGTTCATTAAGATGGATTAATGTCTTTCTCAGGAGACTAGGTTAGTTCTTGGGGAAATGGATTCATTCTTAGCTTGCCTCTTGTGTTTTGCCCTTTTTGCATGTACTCACTTTCCCTTCCATTTATCTGGCATGTTTCGATAAGGCCCTCACCAGAAGCCAAGCAGATGGAACTGTCCAATCTTGGACCTCCTGGCCACCAGAATTGTGAGCTAAATAAATTTCTTTTCTTTATAAATTACCCAGCCTCAGGTATTCTGTTATAGCAACAGAAAACAGAATAAGACACCATCACATTGGAGATTAGAGGTCCAACATATTCAAGGGGCCGGGGGGAGGGCGTTATATTAGTCCATTCTCATACTGCTATAAAGAACTACCTGAGACTAGGTAATTTATGAAGAAAGGATGTTTAATTGACTCACAGTTCCATAGGCAATAGAGAAGGCATGGCTGGGGAGCCTTCAGGAAACTTACAATTATGGCAAAAGGGCGAAGTGGAAGCAGGAACATCTTCACATGGTGGCAGAAGAGAGAGAGTGAAGGGGGAAGTGCCACACACTTTTAAACTGTCAGATCTCATGAAAACTCACTCATTATCATGATAACAGGGGGAAATCCGCCCCTATGATCCAATCACCTCCCAACAGGTCCCTCCCCCAGTACTGGAAATTATAATGCAACATGATATTTGGGTGGGGACAAAAAGCCAAACCATATTGGGAGGGCAGGAAGGAGACACAAACATTTAGTCCATAGTAGCCTTCAAGGCCCGTTATAATCCTGCTGCCTAGAATGGTGCCGTATTTTCCAAAGTGTGGTAGGCAAATCACCAGTGAGATGTGAGATGATTATTAGTCATACCCAGGTGAATATTTATAATAAACAGTTACAGGTATATCATTATAATTTTCTTCTATTTAGAGTACTTGATACTGGATTTCAATTTATGGCAGTGACATAAATTTTCCTTTTAATGAAACTTTAAACGTTGATTCAAAAATATTAAGGAAATAATAATGTAGATACAATGCAGTACTATTCAGCCAAAATGAAGAATGAGATCCTGTCATTTGCAAAAACATGGATAGAACTGGAGAGTATTATGTTAAGTGAAATAAGACAGGCACAAAAAGACAAGCATCACATGTTCTCACTTATTTGTGGGATCTAAAAATCAAAACTATTGAACTCATGGACATAGAGACTATGGTTACCAGAGGTTGGGAAAGGTAAAGGAAACCTAAGGGAGGGAGGTAGAGATAGTTCATGAGTACCAAAAAATAGAAAGAATGAATAAGACCTAGTATTTGACAATACCACAGGGTGACTGTAGTTAAAAATAACTTACTGTATATTTTTAAATAACTTATAGAATATAATTGGATTGTTTACAACACATAGGATAAGTGCTTGAGGGGATGGATATCCCATTCTCCATGATATACTTATTTCACATTGCATGCCTGTAACAAAACATCTCATGTACCACATAAATATATATACCTACTATGTCCCCACAAAAAAATTTAAAAATAATAATAGTGTAGACAGTACATGGTATGGCAAAAATCACGAAGGTGGTATTTGAGAGGCTGATGGCTGAGAAATGGTGGGGCCATGGTTTAAAGCTTGAGCTTTGAAGTCAGACAGATCGGTTTCCAGCACTGACTCTACTACTTACTAGCTGGGTGATATGGAGCAGATATGTACGTGCTTAAATATAGTGCTAGGCACCCAGATTTGACCAAAGCTTCCCTACTGAAAGCCTAAGAGGACCCACCTCAAAGGCTACAGTTGTCCCTCCCAAGAGAAGAAGGCACCCAGTACAAAGTACCTCAGTGAGAGCTGATCTAGGGCTGGCCTCAGATCCCAGACCTGATTTGAGAGTTGTGTGTGGAAGATCATTTTATAAAGTGCTGCCCAAATGCCAGCTAAAATTCCTCCAGCCCTAATTGCAGATGGTTAACCAATGCTGAGGTCCTAGTCTGATAATGCTGATGAGTCTTTAGCCCCAGTTTGGCCAACGGTCTGGCTCAAGCCCATTGGGCCTGTCTTCTTAAGCCTTGTTTCTACCATGCTTTTGTGAACCCAGCCCTCATATCATCTGAGATTGAGGAGAAAGGAAGTAATTGAAAAAGGGCCATTCATGTCTACTACAGGTGACCTAACAGTGTCTCAGAATCACTGTACTCCAGGGTTTCTTGGGAACAGAACAGAGGGGCAGATATGACCCACACCCACCTCCACTCCACATCTCTTTATTACCCCTTAAAACCACCCAGGTGTCTGTGCCTTTCAAACAACTCCTGAGCACAAAACCCTGCGAAGAGTATTTAAAGTCTATTGAGGGTGGTTTACGTTCTTCTCAGGGGCCTCACTCTCAAGTAGGCCAATTGCCCTTTTGTGCTATGGACAGGCTAGGGTAGGTCAGTTACCACTAAGCCTTCCCAGTCCCAGATGACAAGTCCAGCCTTGCCTAGGCATAGTGCCTTCATCATACTATAGATGTGGTTTCTTTTTGGATGTGGTTTCAGACTTTATTTTTAGCACATGGCCCTGACAGAAAACTTAACATTATCTGCTATTTACTATGCACTTCCCTGTAAGACCACTGAATCTGTGATAGTCCCTACAATATGGGGGCCAGTTGATGAGTTCATATTTTGGGCAACTCTACTCCCTTTTTCCTACTCCAGAGTTTAGGGACATCTGTTGAGGAAATGGAGGAGGCAGTTAGCAACTAACCCATGACTTCTTAAGTTTTAGCATGCACATGATCACCTGGAGATCTTGTTAAAAACGCAGATTCTGATTCAGTAGGTTTGGGGTGGGATTCAGAGTTTGAATTTCTAACAAGCTCCAAGGTAATGCTAATGCTATCAGTTGGGGGACACACTTTACATAGCAAGGCTATTTCTGCCATTCTGCATCCAATACATTCACCTGCTTCTTTGTAACCTGTGAACTGCTGAACAAATATGAAGGAATTATAGTGGACTTTTATTTGATAAACCTGGCAACCCTAAATAGCATGACCAATGGCCGGGTGCGGTGGCTCATGCCTGTAATCCTAGCACTTTGGGAGGTCAAGGCAGGTGGATCACGAGGTCGAGAGTTCGAGATCATCCTGGCCAACATGGTGAAACCCCATCTCTACCAAAAATACAAAACTTAACTGGGTGTGGCAGTGTGCGCCTCTAATCCAAGCTACTCGGGAGGCTGAGGCAGAAGAATTGCTTGAACCTGGGAGGTGGAGGTTGCAGTGAGCCGAGATCGCACCACTGCACTCCAGCCTGGAGGCAGAGTGAGACTCCGTCTTAAAAATAAAAAAAAATAGAATGAACAAATAAACCTCCTGCAAAAGAGAGATGAAGGGGCGGCAGCTCATTACCAACAACAACAGTAAAATTATACAGGCCAAGAGGGAGAGTTATAGTTTCCCCAAGTTTCTTACAGCTGTTTATTGGTCATGGGACACATAAAACATTTTACAGATGTTTCACTGATGAAGAAAAATTGCTCCAAGCTAAGCTAGGAGTTAGGTATTACCGTGGATATTAATATATTTTCATAGTTCAGCTCAATTACCACATTGTTCATCATGTTGCTTTACAACGTTGTAGACTATTAAAGCTACTTTTTCATTTTACAGGGTAGGAAACTAAGGCTGGCCAGACAGCTGATTCAACTTGCTCAAAGTCACATGACTAGTTAGTAGCAGAACTGAACTAGAACCACCCAATGAGCATAGTGCTCATTCTACTGCAAGGATTTGTTAAAATCGTGTCTGAACAGGGGAAAGATTTTAAGTTAATTGGTGACAAGTGGTCTCCATAACCTGCTGTGGGGAGCTTATGGAGGTTCCCTGAATAAAAACATAGTTTGGGACTGGAAAAGAAATTTTCCAGGATCTCTGTCATTCAAACAAATAGACATCTTTTTGAACATGGATCACCCATTTGTTTATTCAACAAACACTTGTTGAGCCCTGTGCTGGGTGGGGATAGAAATTTTTTTAAAACCCACCGTCCCTGCCTTGACAGAGCTTAGAATCCAGTAAGGAGAGACCAATGTATAAACATATAAGTTCAATAAACTCCCATAGGTATAGAGGGGGTATAAAAGATGGATAAAGGCTTCAGAAAGGAAGTAATCAGCCAAAAAGGAAAGCAGACCAGGCTAATCACTGAGCGTGATGTAAGGCAGAAACTTAAGCGCAGTCTGGTCAGAATTTAGTGTAAAGAGGGAGAGAGGGATCTTTGTAAGCTACAGAGGTAATGGAAGGCTTTTCGGAAAGGTAAGTCTAGAAGTAAGCTTTGGAGTATGTGTAGGCATCATATAACCACAGAGGATACTTCAGATGAGGAATAGCATGAGCAAAGGTATAATAGATACAAGAAAGTATATTGTCTATTTGGGGATGGCCCTTTAGATATTAAGTTTAAAATTGTTCTTTAATCACCCTTCACCTTTTGCTTCTCCAAAATAGTTTTATTTTGCCTTTCCTGTAAGTACCTCTGGCCAGCAGGTCACATTTGAATTGTTTCTTCACTTTCCAACTTCACTCTTCACGCTCACTGCACCTCTGATAGTCTGCAAGGCCACCATGTACAGTAGTGCATGTTGTTCACTGCACAAAGGATACCCAGTCACGGAGGTGAATAGGTGCTGAAATCCATACTGCACTGCACTCACCAAGTAATGCTTTCTTTTCCTAATTTGAAACATGCATGCTTGCTAGGCCATGCCCCCAACTCAAAAAGGAACACTTTTTCCAGATTACAGAAAGATGCCCTAGCAGTGGCTGAGACACTAAATCATATTTAGATGAAAGGTAAAGAAGTGAGGTAAATAAGATTTATCTCTGATTTGTTCTGGCTTCAAGTCTTTATAGATGAAGCCACTAAAGAAGCCACCACAGTTCCACCACAGTTTTTATAGTAATCATGACTAAAGTAGGAAAAGTATCAGGAGCCCCAGGGACCCTTCAGGGAGCTCAGAACTGCCACTTCCTGGATCCTGCGTGAGGTGACCCAGAGAGGACCTATGCCTGATGCGGCTCCCTTGATTTCCCCCTAATCCTAAACTGGATGACTACGTGCTACCAGTTCCCCTGACTCAGTTATTCTTTCTCACAGGAAAACTGCATTTCTATATGACTCACAACCAAGCTTATTCCTTGTTTCTTATCTACGCTGCCTAGCAGTCCCACCAATATCATCCTTGGAAATCAAATGGATACTCACTTGCCAAACCCACCTACCATGGTGGGTAGTCTTGTGCCAAGTCCTGACTCCCTTTTCCCTCCCACCTGTCCCGTGCCCTCAAGAGCCAGTCTTCCCCACAAGCTACCACTCAGAGCTTTCAGACCTCCAAGTTTCCCTGTCTTTATCAGGGTTAAAGGGCTAAGCAACTATAATATAAAGACCCAATAGTACAGGGAGTCAAAGAACTCACCACTTGTCAAGTTTCTCTCCACTTGACCGTCCAGGGCACATAGGTAGCCTACTCAGCTCATTCAGTCACTCATGGAGTTGGGTTGATTCCTTCATGTTTCTCTACCCTCCTCTAAGGCAACAGCCTTATCTGCCAGTTTCAGGCTATATAAATAAAGCTGAGTAATGTGTGTTATGGGCACATCCATATTTCTGCTGGCAGAAAGAGGAAAAAAGTAAAGGGGAGCACATGTGCAAAGTTTAAAAGGCTGGGCCTAGAAAAAGCACACATCACTCCCGCTTACATTTCACTGGTCACAGAGCCACACCAGGCCACAAGGAAGGCTGGAATTGTACATTAGTACCTAGCTAGACATCCTAACCCCAGCTACAAATATTATTAAGGAAGATGCCAAACTATCAGCAAAAGGCATCCGTTTTGTCATAATTTTTTACTCAAAGTAGAAACTTGATGATCAAGTTGAATAAAGTTCAACCAATTTAAATAGAATCAAACCTAATGTAATAATAAATGTGTTTAAAGCACAGCATATACTTTTCCCTTAGGCGCAATTTCTCAAAGTGTAGTTCATAGACTCTAGGGGATCCAGGGCCACTGATCATTCCCAGAAACCTAGCCACTGACAGTGGAAAAAGCAGTAATATTATTTATCTACATACCTTCCACATATTTGAGATGTAAGGCTAATTATGATTTTTGTACAGCAATCACATTACATTCTTTTTGTCACATTACATTCTTAACAATCCTTATATTCTTTTTTTTTTTTTGAGACAGGATCTTGCTGTGTCACCCAAGATGGAATGCAATGGCACGATATTGGCTCACTGCAACCTCCGCCTCCTAGGCTCAAGGAATCACCCACCTCAGCGTCCTGAGCAGCTGACATTACAGGCATGTACCACCATACGTGGCTAACTTTGGTATTTTTTTGTAGAGACCAGATTTTGCCATATTGCTCAGGCTGGTCTTCAACTCTTGAGCTCCAGTTAAGAGAATAAAAACTTTCGGCTGGGTGTGGTGGCTCATGCCTTAATCCCAGCACTTTGGGAGGATGAGGTGGATGAATTGCTTCAGCTCAGAAGTTCGAGACCAGCCTGACCAACATGGTAAAACCCCATCTCTACTAAAAACATAAAAATTAGCCAGGCATGGTGGTGCATGCCTGTAATCCCAGCTTCTCCAGAGGTTGAAGCAAGAGAATTGCTTGGACCCAGGAGGCGTAGGTTGCAGTGAGCCGAGATCATGCCACTGCACTCCAGCCTGAGTGATAGAGCAAGACTCTGAGGAAGGAAGGAAGGGAGGGAGGGAGGGAGGGAAGGAATGAAGGAAGGAGGGAAGGAAGGAAGGAAGGAAGGAAGGAAGGAAGGAAGGAAGGAAGGAAGGAAGGAAAAGAGAAAGAGAGAAAAAAATAAACTTTTGAGGAAGCCAAGGACCCCAAGAAATGAGGTGGTTTGCCTAACATTAAGCACTGGGTGTGCAAACCTGCAGCTGCCGTGACAGTTTCTGAGCTACCATTCCTTTGCTTTTCCCTCTAGTTGAGGAAAAATAACCACTAACCCTAAGGAGACAGACTCTGAGGTTTAGCTCATAACTGACATGTGGGTCAAGTGAGGCAAACTGAATAAACTCCAACACCATAGCTTGGTATTGCTATTCATTCCCCTCTGCTAAGAACAAAATTCCATCTAGTACATGACATCTGAAAGGAGGTATCTCATGCTGCATGCTTGGATGGCCATTCATTTGGAAATCTCTCTGGGAAAGCACAGAGCAGAGCTGATTTATGGCCCCACCACAAGGTATCACTGCAAGCATCAGGACCAAGTGGAGGAGGTGCCACAGCCCAGCCCTGAGGCCAGCATTCCAGCCTGTGAACAAATCCTGTGGGTTGGAATGCTGCTGCTAACGCAATGTGATGGACTGCCGGCCCATGCAGCAGCCTCTGACGACACTTTCCTATAAGAGACCTGGGCTCTGGAGACGCCTCTTCCTGCTGTGTCACTGTGATGTGACCACAAGGATGGGAACCGAGCCCACAAAAACTTCCTTCTGGACTAGGTTACCCTTGTGCAGAATACTGGCTCATGCTGAGTGCTTTTCCCTGAGAATCAGGGCCTCTGTCACCCTGTCCAGACCAACCCCTCTGGCCACTGCCCTGCCAGGATATATCTTATGGCATTCTTGGGACTCTAAGGCGAAGAACCCACCAGATTTAGAAATTTTGATGACTCAGGTACATGGGAACGTGAAGGCCTCTCAAGCTATCAACAAAGCAAACATTAAAAAATGAAGAAAATCTCTATTAGAAGACAAAAATGTCAATGTGATTTTTGGGGCAATAAAATTATGTAGATTTTTTCCTCTTTTTATTTTACTGTAGTTTCCACGTTTTATATTACTTTTATGTTGCAAAAATAAACTTTACTAAGGAAACAAGGGGTTTGCTGAATATTAAAGGAAGAATAAAAATAATGAATTAAATGTGACAACTCAGTAAACAGCATAAACATAAACAGTGAACAGGTCTCCAGTACAAACATAGAATGTGAATCTCTATGTGCTAGGAGAAATAAGCCTGCGTGTGTGTGACAATATCATACAAGCCATCAAAAATGCAAATATGAAGTAAGAACATAAATACCTGAAAAATCGACTTTATTAGACCTGCCATCCATTTGTCCCAGTTTCCAGCATGGTCTTTAGAATAAAATGGATCAAATTGTAGCACGAAGTCATCAAAGCTTTCATGTAATTTTTTTTTCTTGTGTTGGCAGTTTATTTTTTTAAAAAAACACCCCGGTTATCACAGTTTCTTGTTTGTCCATCGTTTTCCATAACAGAAGAAGCTATACATAATTTGGGGGAAGATATTGCCTTTGCAGACTGGCACATTTGCAGACGGACCATGAATAATGATTCCAAAGCTCCCAGTTCAACTCCTGAATCAGGCAAAGAATAAATGGCAATATAAGAACAAGTTTTATTTACAGCAGTATCATAATAAGACATTGAATTATTACAGTGTAGTGGTTGTAAATTAAGTTCACAATAAAATATGCTTAGCCCAAACACCAGACAAACTAAAATCACCCGACTGCTCACGAACTGAAATGATCAGAGCAAGCAGTTGTGTCAGTAGTGAAAACCAAAATTGGTAAGGCTTTTCTGGGAGTGAGTCTCTGACATAAACGGCTCCCTCTGTGTTCACTGAGGACCCAGCTACCCCTCACTTTGAGTCTTAGTCTTTCTTTTCATCTAAAAGGGTGGAGCGGATCCCCAGCTTTTTCCATTCTTCCACCAGATCCCCATTCTGGTGCATCAGCAAAAGAATGTCATAGCCCCGCACCAACTCGCCGTGGAGGTACATTTGTGGGATGGTGAGCCAGTTGGAATAGTCTTTAATACCTTGTCACAGCTCAGGGTCATCCAGCACTTTGTAGAGAGCGTAGTTGCGGACACTGTGCAGACACAGGATCTGAATCACAGCTTTGCTGAAGCCGCACTGGGGCTGCTCCACCGTCCCCTTGAGGGAAGACAACCACTTTGTTCTTCTTCACCAGAGCTCCAGCTGCTCTGCCAAGCCACCACCGCCCGCACCCCAGCCTGCCGCTCTGTGGACGGACCCGCTCATGCCCACACAATAGCTGAAGCCCACGATGGCCCAGGTCTTCTGCTGGTCACCCAGAGCTCTCCTCGGCCTGTGGCCGCTTTTACATAATTATTAATCAAAGTACAGTTAACTCCGTGATAAACCAATTGAATATTTTGAGAGCAAGCACAAAGTGATTCTTTGCTGTATGAAGTTGATGAATATTGTGACGAAGGCAGGGAAGATACTAAAGCTATGGGGGTGTCATTCAAAGTTGTTAGACCCCTTGGCAAAACAAGTACAAATCACTTTATTGCCAAGAAGCTTATAAAACTAGGCACAATATGAATGATGCAATGACTTAGAGAAAGTAGAGTGAGTCATCAGCAAAAGTTTAACAACAACATCATAGGACATCCCTAATACCTATGGCGCACAATATAAAAAGGCAATTATTATCACATGTGGACACCAGCAGATATTCTACTTTAGAGACAGACGAAACCACTGATGCACAGACTCTTGGCATAGGAGTGGTGTGTATACACACACACACACACACACACACACACGGGAGAGCACTCCACAACATTTTTGACCCTGAAATCCATGCTAAAAGAGAAAAGGGTTTTCAAAAAGTACACTTGTTACTTTAGATATAGATTTTCATGCAGTTGTTGTAAGAAATACTGCAAAGAGAAACCATGTACCATTTTCCCAGTTTCCCCCAATGACAGTGTCTTGCAACACCACACAGTATCACAACCAGGATATTGATATTGATAGTCAAGATACAGAATGGTTCCATCACCACAAGGATCCCTCATGTTGTGCTTTTATAGCCACACCCACTATCTCCACCTCCACTCTCTTCTTAACTCCTAGCAACCACTCACATGGTCTGCGTTTTTATCATTTTGTCATCTCAAGGATGTTATACATTTGGAATCATATATAATTGGGGCATTGCCGTTTTTCACGTAGTAGAATTTTTGTAGATCTACTCAAGATGTTGCACATATCAATAATATGTTCCTTTTCATTTGTGAGTAGTATTCTATGATATGGCTATACCATAATTTGCTTAACCATTCACATGGTGAAGGACATTTGGGTTGTTTCCAGTTGGGGTCTGTCAGGAACACACTGCTGTGAACATTTGTGTACAGGTTCTTGTATGAACGTAAGTTTTCATATCTCTGGGATAAATGCCCATGAGTGTAATTGCTGGGTTGTATAGTTGTCGTATGTTTGGTTTCGTAAGAAACTGTCCAACTCTTTTCCGGAGTAGCTGTACCATTTTACATTGCCACCAGCAATATAGGAGTGTTCTCATTTCTCCTCATAAGAGAAAAGGTTTTTAATTTCGTTAACAAGTGTTTTTTTAAATGAGTCATGAAGTAGATTGGAAAAGGGGCGCTGCGGCCAGTGCTGAAGAGCATTAGCCATGACTGTAGCCCAGAAATCTGTTGCAGATAATAGAGATTGCACCCAAATGTAAAGCCATTCAAGGCTTGATTAACTAACAGTGATCAACAATATGCCTTCGGATCACAATTCAGTATTGAAAAAAAACAAGCATTGTGAGTATAATAAAAGTGTGGCCCGTAAGGAGATGCCTTCCCAGCATGCTGTACAAAGAAATAAGCAGTAAATACTAACCTCCACTTTTCCACACTAAGCATGCCAGCTGTTGAGAGAAGCTGCTCTCCTATAAGTTTGTGATACAAGGGATAAGGAAAGGGACCTTATAAAAATGACAATGCCACTAAAGGGCATTTCTTAGACTCAAATGCTTTGCTCAAGATGTATCTCATAGCCATGTTTTCAGAATATTAAAGAACCTGTAATTATTAGCTCAGTGGTGAAATACTCCCATGTATAATGTTAAAGATAAAATAACCAGAATTTTTTAAGAAGACTGAACTATGGTGCAAACAGTTTTGTCACTAAGAATTTGATTCTGTCCCAACATGTGGAGACTTTATTCACTTCTTGAAGAAAAAAATGGACTATATATTATTGGGTATATGTAAATATTACATTCATTTCATGTCTCTCAGTAAAACTTGTAACCACACTTTCTTGAACCAAACGCAATCAAAGTGGCAATTTAGGAATCCACACCCATCTGTTTCCCAAGTTCAACTATTCTATCTCCGAGCCTTTTAATGTGATTTATTCAGGGACTTTAGTGTCTGATGGAGTGTTTCAAAGTGTTATCAGGGAACTGTCCTTGTAATATCTAGGCCCATGTTTCCTCCAAACATCCAAAACTATATGAGGCCACTAAATAATTGAGGCAGTTCCCAATGACCTAGGAATCTGAATTAGGATTTTTAACTTTTTGTTATGAAAAACTTCAAACATATACAAAAGTAGAGTAGATAGGATAATGAATGTCCAGGTATTCACTACCCAGATTCGATAGTGGAATAAATGCTTCTGGTACCCTGCATCAAAGCCTCTTTCTCCACCTTGCTCGACCAGAGCTGGGGTAGACAGTTCTATACAAGCTCAGACTCACATCACCCTAACAAACAGTATCCCTCACCAAGATCAAGTTTCTCTCTTCTGCTTCTGCCCCAAGGCCTTCTCGAAAACCAATCCACATGAAAACACATCCCAATCTTTGGAGATAACCTTCAAATGAGGGGGACAAGAACTGGTAGATGAGAGCTGTAGCCTCTCATCCATCAGAGGGGAGAGTTCTGGGAGAGGTTTCATATCTTCCCCCTCAGGTAGTCTAGCCAGAATTCAGCCCTTGTTGCCCAATGCAGCAACCTCACAATGCACCTTTGCATTGGTTTTTCTTCCTTCTCTAATTCTCCTTGCTACCTCACTCCTGCTTCTGGGAGTAACACCCTAAATATACTAACTGAACCCATATCCTTCCCTCAGACTGCTCTGGAGGAACCCAACTAAGACAAATAGTTTAAAAATTTTTTAGCATTCTTATTTCACCTATCATGTAATGTAAAGCTATGGGGGTGTCATATTCCGGAGCATTTAAAGCATTTTAAAGTGCTTTAAAGCTTGACTTTTTTAAATTTAATAGAAATAGGAAGGAAAGAAATCAACTCAACACGGAAGCTAATCTGTGATCAAGTTGTGTGTCACCAAAGTAGACCTATATACCTTGGTGAATTATTCCCCTTAAATATCATCTCTTTCCTTAATATAAAACCATTATTAAGTACATTATTTTAAATAATACTTTAATGTGATGGCAAAATGAAAAATATGATGGAGCTTCATTTTAGTTTACCTCATGGGTGGTCTGTGTCAGCAGGGTGCCCTTTTTTTTTCCTGAGAAAGAGAAACAGAGTCATGCTCTTCCACGCAGGCTGGAGTGCAGTGGCATAATCATGGCTTACTGCAGCCTCAATGTCCTGGGTTGAAGTGATTTTCCTGCCTCAGCCTCCCAAGTAGCTGGGACTACAGGTGTGCACTACCACATTCATTCAACTAATTTTTTGTGTGTATCTTGTCGAGATGGGGTCTTGCTATGTTGCCCAGGCTGGTCTCAAACTCCTGGCCTCAAGTACTTCTCCAAACTTGGCCTCCCAAAATGTTGGGATTACAGGCATGAGCCACTATGGCCAGCCCAGGATGCTCATCATGTGGCTCTTGAAAATGAACTATGAGGCCAGGCACAGTGGCTCATGCCTATAATCCCAGCACTTTGGGAGGCCAAGGTGGCTGGATCACCTGAGGTCAGGAGTTGGAGACCAGCCTGGTCAATATGGTGAGACCCTGTCTCTACTAAAAATACAAAAATCAGCTGGGCATGGTGGCATACGCCTGTAATCTCAGCTACTCAGGATGTTGAGGCAGGAGAATCACAGGAACCCAGGAGGCAGAGGTTGCAGTGAGCCGAGACCACGCCACAGCACTCTAGCCTGGGTGACAGAGGAAGGCTCCATCTCAAAAAAAAAAAAAATGAACTATGAGAAATGCTGACTGTTCAAAAACTCCACAGTGCTGTTCACAGGAGTATGTGAACCTCATTAAAATGTATGCTGATGTGTGTATACACATGTGCAGTCATTTTTCTGGAGGAAAAAGTTGGTAGTTTTCACCAGATTCTTCTAAAGCAAGTCCTTGACCAAAAAAGGGTTAGGAACAACCGATGAAGGGATATCGAGCACTATGACCTCTGAGTAGGGATGACTCTACTGTAGAGAGAAAGCACTTCTGGAACTCTTAAAATCATTCTACATAACTGACCATCATCTTCACCAAATTGCACAGTTAGCCTCATTATGTGAATGTAACTAGAATTGATATGATTACAATGAAAGTATTTTTCCTCCTCAAAGTCTAGTTCATAAAGAAATTGAATTTTCCCCTCAAGGCTTGGTTTATAATAAAAGGGTTTTTTTTTTACTTCGTTCTCAGTGCCTTATTTTCAACATCTGGATTACATGATCTGGTTCCAATTTTTTTCCTCAAAGCTATCTCTCCTTGCCTCAAAGAACTTTTGGGATTTTGCCAATCAACAGGAAAAAAATTTAGATTACAATACATGCTCTTTCCAGACTAGCCCTAGTTCTCTCAGATAGTTCTGCACCCTGAACTGGTGCACTTCCAGGAATGTGAGAGATTTTCCGCCAGCTGTTAATGAAGCAATTCCTTCCACCTGTGTCTTGTCCAGTCCCTAAATTACTGACTCAGAAAGGAAGTTGGAAAGTTAAAGAGGCACACTTTCTTTAAAGAGCCTTAATTAGGTTTGGCATTTGAGTTTGTGTTTTTTTTCTTCCCTATTAACAAAAGACTATTTGTACATCGTAAATAGAATTAGAGGAAGAAAATTATGCCTTAAAAATCATCCACTTAAAAACCAAGACAAAAATGGTACAGGTGGCTTTTTAAAAGAAGGAGGAAAAACTCCCCTCCACATAAGCCCTTTTTTTGAATAGGCCTCTAACTAGCCCTGGTGCAGCTGCAAGGATCCATTTAATGTTCCTGTGATTTATTGCTCTACAGAGGATATTCTCAGCCATCATCTGCAGAAGAGGCTCCCCTAGCAATATGTAGAATGGGAGACTAAGAACATATTGGAATGGGCTAAATTTTCCATGTGGTTTCCATTTTCTTTCTTGTTGTACACTGAAATTTTCTTTTCTTTTTTTTTTTTTTTTTTTTTTTTGAGACTGAGTTTTGCTCTTATTGCTTAGGTTAGAGTGCAGTGATGCAATCTCGGCTCACCGCAACCTCCACCTCCCAGGTTCAAGTGATTCTCCTGCCTCAGCCTCCCGAGTAGCTGGGACTTCAGGCGCATGGCACCACACCCAGCTAATATTTTGTATTTTTAGTAGAGATAGGTTTTCACCATGTTAGGCAGGATGGTCTCCTGACCTCATGATTCACCCTCCTGGGTCTCCCAAATTGCTGGGATTACAGGAGTGAGCCACACCCAGCCGAAAGTTTTTTTTCTTTTTTTAAGAAAAAGAATTTTAGCCATCACACATATCACAAAAGCACCCTGCCTCTAGTACAGCTTGCAGCAGGCCTGAGCCAGAAACTGTCATTAGAAAGAGGAGCTCAAAACATCCTCCATCTTGAAAGGCGAAGCTTCCTAAAGCCAGTTCTTGGCACAAAATCCTCTCTGACTTGAAGATCTATGACTTCTGTTGGGTGTCCCCAAACCAAGTGACAATTGTAAGGTAGTAAAGAGTAGTTAATATCGACTGAACACTATGTGACACCAAATGTTCTGTGTGATTCACATGGATTACCTCATTTAATACTCAAGTTACTGTCTCCATTTTACAGATGAGGAAACTTCAGCTGAGAGAAGTTAAGTCACTTTACCCAAGGTCACAAAGCCTGCGAATGGAAAGCTAGGATTTGATCCTTGGTTTGTATGATTTCAATAGTAGTGCTTTTAACTACTACATAGTTGTCACCCCTTTCTTTTCTTCTAGGCTCCCTCCCTGACCACAAATATAATATAATGTCAAGTCTTCTTTATACTAGCCCCTAGCTACCTAGAAACTCAAACTACAGTAACCATCTATGCCTGTCCTCCAAAGTAATGCCCCATTGTATAAAATTTCCCATTTTATCTAATATCTCCCCATGGAACTCTGAGTTTCCCATCAAATCTTTCAATAAAATTATGGCTTTACTGGGGAGAGATAGCATGGGGAGAAATGCCAGATATAGGTGATGGGGAGGAAGGCAGCAAATCACACTGCCATGTGTGTACCTGTGCAACAATCTTGCATGTTCTTCACATGTACCCCAAAACCTAAAATGCAATAAAAAAATT
>CAUYLG010033827.1:0-35832 GCA_963573385.1 Cacajao melanocephalus
CTAGCCTGGGCAGTAGAACAAGAATCCTGTTCTCTCTCCCTCTTTTTCTTCCTCTTTCTTTCTCTCGTACATTCTTTTTTTTTTCTTTCTTTCACTCTCACTTTCTTTCCTCTCTTTTCCTTTCTTTCAAAAAAATAAAAATAAAAATAAAAACACTACTTGAATCCAGGTTTTCCTAGGCTTCCATTCCTATTTATGTCTACACAATATGGGTTTCCAGTTACACAAGGGTTGTTTCCCAAAATTGTTTCTTGAGGACTGTAAATAATTTTATGAACTTATATCCTCTTAGAGAGAGATAGTTCCATAGACTCTGTGATTATTTTTCTCTCTTTTTGTCAAATATATTTTAGGCCTCATTCGTCTTTTATCAATTAAAATAAAAGATTTCTGTGTTCATTAGATCCATGGACAAGAGCAGTGAAGGGCGTGTCCTATTCCTTTTCATATTTATCTAAAATGATCTTTGAGATTTTTACCTTTCTCCTAAAAATTTTCTTTCTTCTTCCAACATAATTAGCTTGTGTTCTTAATTTCTATTTTCCTTTTCAATATTTCTCTCATTCTGAGTTAAAGAAAAAAATGTTTCTCTTTGAACTTTCTTCTTTGAATCTCAGAAGAACCTTGATTCTCAGAAACAATCTTTCATATTTGTGTCTTTTTAATTACCTCCTTTATTTTTGTTTTCATACTAATATCATAGAGATGGATTTCTTTTCCAAGCTCATGAGATGTTATGCAACTTTTAAAGGTGGCTTCTTCCCCAACAGTTTTTATGTGTTCATTGATAAAATTACCACACTCTGTGATTGAACCTCAGAGGGAGTGTGAAGGGGTCTAACAGATCTGTGGACTCAAGACAAATATTACTACTAGTGTTCCATCCTTAGCCTTAGATGCAATTGCTCACAGCATAAAGAAGCACAATTTGGGACAGAGGATCAGGTATTATCTATCATTATCTATCCATGACTAATATAACCATTTGGCAAAACCTTTTTCACTGGGCAGAATCTTCCTTACCCCACATGAATTACAGGAATAAAATTACTACATACCTTTTCTGATACTTTATAGCTATCTGTTGAAAAAAATACTATAATAAATATTGAAGACTGTCATAATTATTATGACATGAACAGCACCCCCTAGAGTTTTGCTGTGCACATCTTACTCTGAAGTTCTTAACCACTGATATGGTTTGGCTGTGTCCCCACCCAAATCTCATCCTGAATTGTAACTCCTGCAATTCCCATGTGTTGTGGAAGGGACCTGCTGGGAGGTAAATGAATCACGGGCGTGGGTCTTTCCCTTACTATTCTCGTGATAGTGAATGTGTCTCACAAGATCTTATGGTTTTAAAAAGGAGAGTTTCCCCTTACAAGCTCTCTTCTCTTGTCTGCCACCATATTAAAAGTGCCTTTCACCTTCCACCATGATTGTGAGGCCTCCTCAGACATGTGGCACTGTAAGTTCAATAAACCTCTTTCTTTTGTAAATTGCCCAGTCTCAGGTATGTCTTTACCAGAAGCGTAAAAATGGACTAATACAACCACATTGACTTTATCTAACTTCATGGTTCAAAATTCAGATTGTAGTGCTGAATGAGATTAATTTTTAAGAAGAAAAAAGGACACTTGTTATACATCCAAGAAAGATGCCCAATAAGTCCTACATCACTGCCTGTAAATATTAGCTAGTATTTACCCATCATGGTGGCTGTCCATGAAGTTTTAGAAAAAGTTAATTGATCATCCTACTAAAATATCATGAGAGTGTTTCCTGCCCTTCACCACACCCATATTCATTGATATGAAGTACTGTATTAGCTCATCTTAACACTCAAGATACACTTGTTTTTATTACTACACAAACTCTTCAACCATGTTCCTGACAGCACCAGCCAATGTTCCTCTTAATATTTACACTGGCTTCATGGGATAAAAAGCCACAGTGTTGTCACCTAGTAATCCTATCACCATTGCCTTCCCCAAAAATTTGGGGTCCTTGATTTGAATTTTTCTCCTCAATGCCAGTTTATGTTTAAATCCTGAAGATTTTCTAGGAAATGGCCTGTATATTGGGAATGTAGAACTAAATCTTCTTCACTCCAGAATGTAAGCAATTGAAAGGATTAAAAAAAAAACATGCAAAATGAGAGAATAAGAAGCTCTTAAAGTTGGGCATGTCACCTGCACCCCCCAAAAAAACATCATTTTATTGGAAAAAGTGATTGGAATTAATTGTTTAGAAACTCTGGAACTGATTGGACACTTATGACAATCAAGACATTCTTCGATGAAGAAAGAGGTGATGGTTCCTTGATATGATCCAGATATCCATTGCACACTCTTCGCCTTCTGTGTGGAGAACAGCACACATGACCTCATTCCTGGAGCATCTGGCTGGTGCCAGGATGAGCAGTGAGGATCTTGTCCTCCAAGAAATTGGGGTTCTGCTGTTTGGTAGAAGT
Source organism: Cacajao melanocephalus (assembly GCA_963573385.1). Classification (NCBI taxonomy): domain Eukaryota; kingdom Metazoa; phylum Chordata; class Mammalia; order Primates; family Pitheciidae; genus Cacajao; species Cacajao melanocephalus. Next base: position 2,474 of record CAUYLG010033827.1, read on the forward strand.
GATGGCTAATGGGTAAAGGGTTTTTTGGGGGAGGGAAATAAAGTGTTCCAAACTGTAGTAGGGGTGATGGTTGTATGACTTTGTTAATATATTAAAGCATATTTAAAAGTATAAATTGTTTAATATTGACTATCTCAATAAAGCTGTTGTTATCCTCCACACCACTCCTCTTCCCCCATACACATGTTGAGATAACACTAGGAAAACTAGAATGGCAATATTTATTTAAAAACACTAACAATAAGGTTTGGAGAATGTCTGGAGAAATTGAAAACCTTGAATATTGCTTGTAGGAATGTAAAATTTTTGGCCATTTTGAATACTGCTTTGACAGTTTTTAAAAAGATTATGCATAAACCAACCATATGAACCTACAAGTTCACTCTCAGATATCTTTTCAGGAGAAAGGAATATATATCCACACAAAGGCATGTAGGTGCATATTCACAGCATGATAACTCATAATATCAACAAAACACCCAGGAAATAATCCATGTGACTGTCAACTGTGAGTGGATAAACAAAATGTTGCATAACTGTGCAATGGTGCACTAATCAGTAATAAAAAGGAACATACTAAAGATATATCCATCTAACACAGAAAAACCTCAAAATTCTTACGCTGAATGAAAGAAAGCAGAAACAAAAGACTTATTATATTTATAAGGAATTTCCTGGAAAGGCAAACCTGTAAAGACAGGAGATCAGTAACGGCCTTGGGTTGAGGGTAAGAGTGAAGACTGGCTGAAAATAGACACAAAATAACATTTTGGGGCAACAGAAATGATTTAAAACTAGATGGTGGTTTTGGTTACATAGCTTTATACATTTACTAAAGACATTGAATAACACATTTATTATATGTAAATAATAATTTAAAACTGCTTTAAAATGAGCAAACATTTCATACCATTTTTATCTCTAAAAGTTAGGCAATTTGTTCACTTGGATTGTCTTCCCATTTCGAATATATTTTTTTCTAGGTCATAAATTGCTGCTTGTATCTCCATATCAAATTTTCAGAGAGGACAACTGATGTATGAGCCTTTTATTATAAGGAACAATTAATAATTACACCCAACAGCTTCTGTTGCTACATGGAATTATAATTATGAATCTGACCTTCTATGATGGTACCATAAACCATAAATTGAATTTGTGTTGAGTGTAGGAAGTTTAATCAGAGTATCTGCCCTATGTATCAATTTGTGGCCTCTTAGCTCCAAATTTATACTCTTTCTCTCCCCCTCTCTGTCCTTCTCATAATGCACAGAATTCCTTTAAGCATCCTTATTTTAGCGTGAACTCATTATTCAGCATTCTCAGTAGAGGGCACTAGAGGGATAGGGCTCTCCTTAGGTTTCCCTGTTAAGTCAACAGTGCAGGCTGAAGACATCAGTAGAAGCTCAACTCCAGCTTTGGTGTTGGCCAGAAAGCATGGTCTCTTAGTGAAACTATAATCTCAGTGTGGCTCAGTGGCCACCTTTATATTGTCCTCTCAACACAGAAACCAGTGCCTGAAAGGCTTTCTTTCCACCTTGGCCTCTTGAAGTCTTCTGCATGTCTCTGACATCCACTTGCTGCCTGTGCCATCAGTTGCTATTGAATTGCACCCCTACTACTATCTTGAGTGTTGCTTTCTCCTGTCTGGGGACTTCAGGCTAATTTTTGGCCTAGTTAAATTGGTGAATATTTCTCATATCCAATGGGTAAAACTAAACCTTCTCCAATAACGTTTGGACACCAGCCTTCAGGGGTCTGGGTGGTGGTGGTTAGAGGAGCGGTAGGAGGCACTTTCAAAGTTGTCCTTCCATAGGTATTCTCCTTCAGCTCCAGGGCACTAAATAGATTTTATTTATATTAGGTCCCTCCTGTATTACTCAGTATGTGGTTTCTAAGTCTTGATTTGAACCAGCTTATTAGTATAGTTTGTTGTGTACCTTAGGATCTTTATTTTGTTGTTGTTGCTGAAATTGGCACCATTTATTACATTCCTAATGTTAAAATATGATAAAATTTAAATTCTTAATTAATTAAAAGTAGAAAGAAACTCTGGGAAGGCTTTAGGAGAAAATGATAGGAATTGTTCCCCAATTGTGAAAGGAGGAAGACCTTGCAGTGTATACTTTTTTAGTTGTTTTTGCAGTAAAGTATAAATTATGTAAAATTGTCCATTTTAACCATCTTGAGTGTGCAATTTGAAGACATTAAATGTATTTACAATGTTGCTAAACCATTACCACTATGTATTTCCAGAAATTTTTAAACATCCTAAACAGAAATGCTAAATTCACTAAGCAGTGGGTCCCCATTTTTCCCTAACTTTTGCCCCAGGTAACCTCTATGCTACTCTCTGTGTCTAAAATTTGTCTGCTAGATTTCCAACATAGGCTAAATAATCCAGGATTTATTCTTCGAGTCTTGATTCATTTTACTGAATAGATTTTCAGGGTTTGTCTATACCATAATATGTACAGAACTATATTTTTATGGCTAAATAACATCCAATTGTATGAATATGCTATATTTTTGTATCTATGCATCTATTGGACTTTTGGGTTGTGTCAAAAACAGACTTTTGGCGATTTTAAGAAATGCTACATGAGCATTGGTGTACAAGTGCCTGTTTGAGTCCCTGTTTTCAATTGTTTGGGACATGTAACTAGGAAGGGAATCGCTGGACATTTACTTGAAATTTGTTTGAGTAGGAAATTTGAAATATTAAAACAAAGTATCCATAATTTTGTAGTTTAAAAATTTATGTATCAAAAGTATGCCAGTCAATTTTGTCTAAAGAAATTCACAAGGAGAAACAGCTACTCTCTACTCTTGCATTTAAAATAGATTTTTAAAGATTGTCTTTCTATAGGGTAAGTTACCTAATTGTTAGAGTCCTGGTTGTGTGCTTATAATGAAATATGTCCAATTTTCATTGACTTTGAAGATAGTTATTATATTTTATCTCCAATATTTCAAAATAATACAACAATAGTTTCTTATTGTCATTACCTAGGTAACTATTTTTAATTATTTAGTAGTTTAATTACATTTGGTAAATTTCCTGGCAATTTTCTCCACTCATCCCTTTTTCTGGACTGTCAATTAAGCACAGGAGACATAGTGTAACAAAATAATTTAAACTTAAGATTCAGTAAGCATCTTGTAATGTTTTGTGTTTGTAAGATAAGATTTTATATTATCCTTCCTTGTGAATAGCACATCTTCTAGTGTCACCCCATGACAGAGGTGAAATTGCCTTTCATTCAGGTGTGAGATCTTCCAGCATGCTGGAGGAACAGACTGCCAACCTCATATCACAAGGTTTGAAATTACACTGGAAATCACAATGTCTCTTTTCTTGACAGAAACAGCAGGAAACAATATTCAGTACAGACAGAGATAGAGACCCCCTACCTATAATGGCTTAGATTGATTTTCAGAAAAGTTTCTTCCTTTTTTAAAAATAATAATTGCCGATGACACACTCTTTCCAGTGTCTTTCTGCTTCTGTGTTTTTTTCTGACTCTATGTCTATTTCTCTTTCTCTGTAACTTGTGGTTCATTCATTTTTGTTATGTTCGAATATTAATTACGAAAATGCTGTTCAAGTGCAGTGCCCCTAAGACATCATGATGACTGCTTGTTAATTAGCATTAACACAAGAATGTTACCAATACTTCTGTGTTCTCTATGAATATGGTCCAGTCTAAAATGACAGTCTTTCCCTTGCCTTCTAAAGAAATATACATTACATTCTATGCTGTCTAAAAATCAAAATTATCTTTAATCCAAAAGGATCTCTAACAACTTTAACTGATGACATGTCTTTTTAAAGGAGAATTAGATCAGCTTGTGTTTCAAATTATTTAACAGATGATTTCAAGAATTTTTAAATAAATGAATATTTTAAAAAAAGGCTTTATCTACTACACATTGATTAGTAACATTCTTATAGGTACTGAGATGAAAAATATTAATACCAATATACTTTGGAAAGAATGGACAGGTATACAATGGTATACCACAGTGGATGACGTTTGTAAAGGCCTTGTTCCTAAATACTTGTGGGTGTAGTGCTACTACTTCTACCTCTTAAGTACATGTAGAACTTCTAAGAAATTTTGGCTTAAGCATTCAGAAATTTTATTATTTTGAAGTACTGTTCGGTTTTGTGCACTTTAAGTAATGTTGAGCCAAAGTGAAAACATTAGGAAAAGATACATTCTGTTAAGGCAAAACATAAAAGATACAAACTAAATTATTACAGGATTTAGATGTTTTCTAACAATATTTTCCAGAGTTAGAAACAGACAAATAAAGGGACATCAAACTGTGACTTTATTTTTTTTCTTAGCAATTAGTACTTCTGAGAATTGAGCTTCCAAAGCAATATAAGAATTTTATTCCTCTTCTGGATCATTTTTATAAACAACAAATTATTGCATTTTCCCATTATTCTGATAATGTTAAAATTAGAAAAATATATTATTTTCAGGAAGAATATACTGAAATAAGGCTAAAACACCCACATACTTGACATTTTTTCCAAGAACTATTTTATTAGGAGGGCAGAGCAGCCTGCAACACAATTCTCTTCAACAACAGACACCCGTGTGATTTTTCCACTAACAATTCTAGTGTAATTATAGCTATAATGATTTAAATTCTATTATCCATAAATGTAGGTCATAATATCAGATTGTGTGCCATTTGCTATTTTGTTAAATATAAGAAATATGTGAATTCTGCAAATTTGGTGCTTGACATTCTAAAAAGGCCGCTTTTCCGCTCTTTACAAACCCTGAAACTAATGACTAATTCCTAATCATGAAGGTTAAATTCCTATTACATGATTTGTTGAGCATATCCTGATGGTATTTATGATATTTTAAATCTAATTCCAATAAAACTTGGTAAAATTTTATTTGATTTGTCAGTCTGTTTTTCTTTTAAACTTTGTGGATTCTATGTTGGTTGATTTTATGTACTCATTTTATTCATTATTTTCATTCTATCCTTGAATGTTATTTTCACTTATGGGTAGAGAGTTAGAAAAAAGTCATAAAAGAAAATAAGAGTTCTTTACCAAATGTAAATTCTAAAGCAAAATTGGGTGGCGAAATAGATGTTTTAGTCAAGATATAGTGGGGGAAAGTATTTATCCTCATATAAAATGTTATATAAATAGTTATACAGTATTATATTTGTATTATTTTTATTGCTTTATTGTTACTATCTTTTCAGCTATTTTTGATTAAAGGGTTGAGGAATCTGCAGATGCAGAACCCATAGATACAGAGGGCCAACTGTACAACAATTTTTGAAAACAACGTTAAAGATAGACACACACAAACACACACACACACACCAGCAAACATTAAGAGGAGCAACTCATTCAGTTATTTTACGTACATTAACTCTTCAATATTTACAACAGTACATATGTATAATAATGCTGTTTGTCATTCTTAGTAATTGCAAATGTCTGTCTATAGGAAAATGAACAAATGCATTGTGATGCCATCATAAAAATCAAATTATACAGAAAATAACTATGTCTACACTCATCATTTTAGATGTATCTTAGAAACTGTATTCAGTGAAAAAAATCCATATATTTGAAGCATTCTTAGAGTATAGTATCATATTTCAATACATTTTAAATTAAACAATTCTTAAAACTTGTTAGAGACGTGTTATGTGGTCACATTTTAAGGAAAAGCAAGGAATAAAAAATAAGTTACAGAATAATTGTTACTTCTATAGTTGGCATAAGGTAAGAGTCTGGAAGTTTGGAGCACAGAAGGAACCTCAGTGTTATAACACTCTGTATTCAGTTGGGTATTGGGTTTGTGGCTTCTTATTTTATTATTTTTTACAGTGTTAATAATTACTAAATATTATATTGCATGGAGAATATTTAATATATATGGATACTAAATGAAAAGATAATCTATCCCTTTAAGCATTTTTTTATTTAGTTTTGCTTTTTTATTCTAACAGATGAATTTTGGAAACTGATATATAAGTTTAAACTTCAGAATAACCAGCAAGAAATTTATTTTCCCATTGAGGTTTAAATGGAAATAGTTAATGATAGAGATACTCAGTCTTAGTGTTTAGAAATGTATTGAATATTTCCATTTACTTGCATTTGTATATCATTCTGCAATAACTTGTATTTTTGGTATAATAATTTAGACATCAATAAGGAAAATTTTGTTTGTATTATCAAACACAATTTAGGAAATAAACTTGTTTCCTAATCTATTTGCTAATTGAAATTAGCATATATAAAAAGCTTTTGAAAATTCAATATGCTGAATTTTCTGGTTGAGTTTATTCATCAGTTCATTAATTTTTTGATAAAATTTACAATATTATAAATCACATTTAAAGACTTTACATGAGTTGTTCAATTTCATTGTTAGAAAAATTTGAAGATGCAAGAATAATCGTTATTCCAATTTTTAGATGAGAAAACCGAGGCTTAAAAATCAGTTTAAGAATACACAGAGACTAATTTGGATATAAGTGGCCTGATTTAAGAGCCCAACTTTTAATCACAATTCACCTTTTATGTAATGATGATAGTGTTGCCTCTTTTTTATTCCTTTATTTGGAACTTCTTGAAAAAATACTATAAACATAGAATCATACTTTTTGTTTTTGTTTTTTTTTGAGACAGCTTTTTGCTCTTTCGCTCATCCTGGAGTGAAGTGGCGCGATCTCATATCACTTGCAACCTCCGCTCACGAGTTCAAGCAATTCTTCTGCCTCAGCCTCCTGAGTAGCTGGGATTACAGGTACCCCACCACCACGCCTGGCTAATTTTTGTATTTTTAGCAGAGACAGGGTTTTGCCATGTTGGCCAGGCTGAGGCTGATCCACCCGCCTCTGCCTTCCAACGTGCTAGAATTACAGGCATGAGCCACCACACCCGCAGAAGCATACATTTATATGTCTTGTTTTTATTAGACACATACCACTAAATGTGATGTTTATTAAATTCAAAATTCTCTTCATTATGTATAAAACATATCTGCTTCTATCTGTTAAATTATTTTATAAGAAATCAGTTGTGAATTGTGTCACATACATTTGGATTTTTTTTCTTATTTAATGTAATGATGTTGTATATTCTGTTAATAAAATTTCTATGAAAAATGTTCTGTCACAGTGATTTTAATTTTTAATTTACTTCTGAATCTTATTTCACATTATATTGTGCAGATTTTCACCTATATCCATATGTGAACTGTGAACTTTATCTATATAATTACCCCTTCACACAATTTTCCTGATTATGTGTCATGATTAGATTGGCTACTTCATTTAAATAAATTGGATTCAAATCGCATTTTTATGTGTTTGTTCTAAATAATAGTCTGTATAAATTATGATTATTTTGGTAATATTTGAAATAACTCAAATCTACAATATGTTTACTACAAGTCTTAGAACAGATATAGAATTTTCTTTAAGAATGTTGTAGACATATTTATTGTTTTCTCTCTATTAACATTTAGAAAAAGTAAGAAAAAATGTGATATTTTTTCTTCTGCAATCATATTTGTTTTTATTTTTCTTTGGATATTGCAAAATTAAAATAACTATACATATATAGATAATAAGTGTGTGTATATACATATGTGTGTATTTATATATATGAATGTACCTTTTCCTGAAATTTTCTTAAAATATGATAGTCATTTTTCAAAATTTACAACTATTTTCTCCAGGTGTGTAACTCTGATTATTGCCTCATTCATTATGGGTATTCTTTGCTTTTCAAACATCTATTATATGTATGCTGAATTTCTAAGATCTGGTTCTCCTATCATTTTCATTTTCTCTTGAATTGCATTTCTGCACTTTCCTCTTTTGTGTTTTGAGGGTATTTTAAGTGTGTTTGTGAATTTCTAATTGGGTTTTCTACAGTATCAGTTCCACTCATTACTCCTAGTGTGGTTTTTACTTTGACAATCATGATTTTCTTTTAATGCAATCTTCCCTACTTTCTATTGACTCCACTAAGTAACTTCTTCTTAATTAATGGAGAGAATAAATGCCTTCTTATAATACATGGAAATAAAGTAGGTATTTTCTAATATATTATTCTGGTTTTGCACTTCATGTATTTTAGATAAAAGTGAGATTTTGGAGTGATGTACCTTAAAACTGCTTCTTTTATAGACTTGAAGCTGAATTTGTTTTTCTTTATTATTTTGGTAGTGGTGGTTTATTATTGGTTGGTTGTTCCTTAAGAATTAATTTTTAGGCCAGGCACAGTGGCTCTTGTCTGTAATTCCAGCACTTTGGGAGATAGAGGTGGGCAGGCACTTGAGGGTAGGAGTTCCAGACCAGCCTGGCCAACATGTCAAAACCCTGTCTCTACTAAAAATACAAAATTTAGCCCTGGTCATGGTGGTGGGTGCCTGTAATCCCAGCTACTTGGCAAGCTGAGGTATAAGAAGCCTTCGAACCCCAGAGGCGGAGGTTGCAGTGAGCGGAGCGGAGATTGTATCACTGCACTCCAGACTGAGGGGCCCAGTAAGAGTCTGTCTCAAAAAAAAGAAATAATAATGTATTTTTATTATAGAAAAAAGGTCAATTTTGATAACATGGAAAAATGTTTGGCTCTGTGACAAGCCACAACTGTGTTAAGTCAAAATAAGAAAAAGTAAACAGAGGAAGATGAATTCAAATGACACAGTGGCCAACATGAATAAAATGCACTGAGAGGGCATTGATATCAAAATTGTGAATATATCATGTAAAAAATATTAAACACTACAAAACAACATCAAAAAAACCTGAAGAAAAATGAACAAAAGTACTCAAATATCAGAAGTAGACACTTGAATTTTTAACAAATACTTTACTAAATACTAAAATAACCAAAAAGTAAATAAAGTCCAAATTTAAAATAAGATATGTTGTCAATGTATACCTCTCACTTTGGCACAGGGTAAAGGGTCATATAATCAAGAATTGATTAGGACATAAAAAGACTGTGCATTTAAATATATATTATTTATGAAAACATGAAGACAAATTGCATTGGTTATTGAAACTAAGTATGTTCATAAATTAAAGACCAAGATGTCTTACTCTCAAATAGTTAAAGCACATTCCATAATGGAATATGTATAAACAAGTTCATTATAGTTTTGTTTATGGTAGACCTGAGTTAGAGAAGCCTTAGGTGTCTATTACCAGGAGAAAAAAGAACATGTTAAATATTGAAGATGTGATTTGAGGAAATAACCTAGAAACACTGAGAAACATAAAAGCTAGCAATTTTTTCAGCATCACATGAATCTTAGAGAGTAGCACCATTACAAACTCTTGTTATATCATTTCAAAGATTGTGCTTTTAATTAGAGCTCTCTAACAACCGAGTGTGTGAAAAATGTAAGCAAGATAATAAATATGGTAGAAAAATACCGTTTATATTAATTAAAAACAAATTACCCTCAAAGCACTACATATTTCTCAAGGGTATGTATAAACTTAAGGATATTAAATGTATAAGGAGTGGTGGAGATGGATGGGACTGGGCATAGGAGACAAACAAAAAATAAAATTAAATAACGAGTAATTAAGTGCTTAGGATGCTAACAATATCATTGTTATTAATAGTACTTAATATAATTTTTTTCAGAGGCTAAAATACATATTAATAAATAACTGTAAGTCAAGCACAGTACTATGGTAGATAGGTAGATGGATAATTAAAATGATAAATGATAGAACACAGTGATGAATATATGTGTATATATACATATGCAATATACATACAGTTATATGTATATACATATATACACATACACACACATCCTCATTTTAGTCAGGACATAAGTGCTATTAATAACTCATTTTATTGATGAGGAAATTCAGACCATGAAAGCTTAAGTAACTTGTCCTAGTTCACACAATGTGGTATGCTAAATAAAGGCCCCCAAAGATGTCCACATTCTAATACTTGAATCTATGACTATTACTTTGTGGGGAAAAAAAGCAAAATAATTTGTATTAGTCCATTATTGCACTACTAAAAAAGACATACCCAAGACTGGGTAATTTATAAAGAAAATAGATTTAGTTGACTCACAGTTCAGCATGCTTTGAGAGGCCTCAGAAAACTTACAGTCACGGCAGATGGGAAAGTAAATATGTCCTTCTTCACATGGTGGCAGCAAGGAGAAGGATGGATGCCCAGCAAAGGGGGAAGCCCTTTATAAAACCATCAAATCTCATAAGAACCTACTGCTATCAGGAGAACAGGATGGAAGAAACCACCCTTATGATTCAGTTATCTCTACCTGGTCTCTCCCACAATAGGTGGGGATTATGGGAACTACAATTCAAGATGAGATTTAGATGGGAACACAGCCAAACCATATCAGATATGATGTAGGATCTTGACATAGGCTGATTATCTTGGAGAATCTGAATGTTTCCAATGCAATCACAAGGATTCTCATAAGAGAGATAGGAAAGTCAGAGTCAGAGAAAAACATTCTGTGAAGAAGGAAAATGTGATAACAGAATGCCAGAAGAACAGAAGTCAGAGAGAGCGAGAGAAATGCAATGATATTACACTGCTTGTTTTAAAGGAAGGGACTAAGGAATGCAGATATCCTCTGGAAGCTGGAAAAGGAAACAGAGTCTTTCCTAGAGCCTCCAAAAAGGGCCTCTAGGCTTTTTACATTAGTAATAATGTATACATACACATACACACACTGTGTTCTATCGTTTATCAACATTTTATTTATCTCTCCATCTGGCGGTCTATTATAATAGTGTGCTTGACTTTTAGAGGCTTTAGTGATAACTCTGCTATCATTTTGATTTTAGCTTTGTAAGTCCTCCCTCTGCCCCCCAGCTTTTTTTCCACTATTAACCTCCAGAAATTTAAGAAAATAAATTTGTGTTATCTTAAACCATATATTGTGCTAATCTGTTACAGTCTCACAAATTAATACAGCCATGAAATTAATACAACCAGCAAGTGTAAGAGCAACATTTCAGTCTTATCTCAGATTCTCCAACTGTACTTCTGCCTTAACTCGATGACTTGGAATAGTCTTAGGTGACACATCACAGAATTATTGTGGATATGTTGTTCAAATGAAGTCCTTCAAAATCTCCTTGAATCAACCAAATTTGACCATGTAACAACGATTGAAAATGCCTAGCCTGTAAAACCGCATCACAATATCACACTATGTTGTGGAAATGAAAATATCACTCTGTAATATACACCCAGGCAGCATGCACTTTCTTTCCAGATTGTGACTTTTCTACCAATGTTTGAATATGCAAGAATGCATGATGATGAACCCATAGTCACCCCCTCCTCTCTTTAAAAGGTCTGAAATAATACTAAAATTATCTTAGTGACATTTCATAATCATATGCTTACTAAAAAAATGCAAAAGAAACAAGTAATGGCTTACTTAGGAAGATTATCTCTGGCTGCTTAGCACAATGTCTGGCACATATTAGAGATTAAAACATTACTAGATGAATGAAGAATGTGACTTTTTCAGATTGTCTTACAGTGAAATTAAGTTATAAAATATATGTCATCAGTCTGCTTCATTTTATTGTCACATAAATTCTCTTAGTTCAGTTCACATATAAAATAATGTGGTACTATAATTGCATGTACTATTATGAATCTGTATGATGTTATTTTTCTTATATATCACCTAGAGCTCATAAAAGATTAATGTCATTTCAGTGGAGTTGGCACTAAAGCATTTACAATAGATAGGTATTAAATTAAATGTTATATAAACCAATTTTCTTTAAATAACCCTGGAACTGCTTCTTAAAAAATTAGTGTCATTTTCACCAAGAATTATGTTTCTCTGAAACATTTTATGTTCACCATAAAGACTAAATTCAGGGTTAGAGAAATGTTATGTACACTTATAGGAAATTTTTGAATATACAAATTGACAGACTTTCTTTAAATGCAATTAATTTGAAAGAAAAGAAATTTGAACTGAAAGAAAGTGGGTCTGTCTTATCTCTGTATTTCAACGTAGTAAGTATCTTGGTAATGAGGGAACGTCTAGAGAATGTTTCTTTTCTGTAAACTATGCAATTGTTTCCCTATGTCATGAATAAACATCATATTTTATGATTGCATATAAATTATCAAAGTCATACAAATGTATAGAGAGATTGAGTGAGAGGACAATTGAAGGTCTGAAGTATCTGGGAGCCTGCAGAGCAGTTTTTTTGAGTAAGTGCAATCAGGAAATCTTTTGTGCCTGAATGACTGAATTTCTCTATCTCATTCTTCTCTTCCCGTTAGGACATGAGGGATCCCAATGACAGACATTTTCAAACTTAGTTTTTCAGATCAAGATTTCCTAGAATTTACAGACAGTGTAAATGCATACGCTAAATCTGTGGTTTTAAATTTCCATGACAGCTTTTTCATTTGTTTGTTTGTGTTTTACTGCCTAGAATTAAGAAACTACGCCATTGCTTGTCATCTCTTTGCCAGTGTGCTGATTTTTGGGAGAGACACCCTAAATGTGTACTACTTTTGCTAAAGATGCAGCACTTTAATGTGACTATGTCTTCAGTGGGGGATTTCAGTTCTAGCTTCATCTATCACATTCTTTCATGTGCCAACTGCCTATTCTCTCTTGGGTGGCTCCTGTGTAACCTCAGGTTATTTTTAACCTAGTACTTTCACCCACGTTCAGGGCAACAGAAATCCTAATTTAAGCTTATCACTGTGATTTTAAACTACCTCTAATTTTTGTCATCTGCAGATTTTCATATTCTTTCTCGTTAAGCAATACACTGAAAATGTATTTATACTTATTCAGTATTTTCTTTTTCTGAGTATCTGGTCCACCATAATGCTAGTACTGAAAATCTTTGGTTTTATCTATTGGTGTAAAAACATGTTTACTTAGAATTTGTGGTTAATCACTTTAGGAACATCATAATTTTAGTGTTGATAAAAATAGTAGTTCTTTATTTTTGTTAAAACTACTGGAAATATTTACTCATTACATAGTTTTTTTTGTTGTTATTCACTAAAATTACTTATTCAAAGAGCTTTATAAAAATCTATAACAATTTGTTATGAATACATGTTTTTTACTGTTAGCAGTCGATCAGTTTTTTTCTTTTTAGCTCTATGTAGCTAATTTCTTCCAGTTTATTCCCCAAAACAAATAATCCTATGGAATTCTGATATTCTGAGTGAATCTGTGGTAGATTTCTGCTTTGTCCTGAGAGAAGGTATCTTCTAGAAAGACAAACTACTTTTTCTCTGAGGAACTTCTCATGTTTTATCTGACAGATTTCAATAAGGAGATCATGATTTCCCCACCAACAGAGGTGCTCAGGTGACCAGGGCTGATTATCTCATATCCTCAGCCAGTTATTTTTACAATGCCATTTTTTGGTTGAATATGAAACTCTTTCATTCCTGTCAAAAGTAATCTCGGTGTTACTGAGGGTATCTTCATCACACTCACGTAATGACTGACCAAAAATAAGCCAGTAATGTCTAGTCAGAGTTGCAAAGATAGATTTTTAATATATATGGCTGTGTGTATTAACCCCAGCACAAAAGGAGATGTTTTACTGAATGTTTCACTTACATGAGAAAAAAAAAATCATACTTTTTCTCTTAAGTTAATCTTGTAACTTCTTTCACTTTTACCTAGAGTGTTTGGGTAGAGGCCATGACTGAAATGTTCCAGATTAATTCTTTTCCCATGGCCCATATCCACAATTTCAAATAAAACACAGATATATATGACTCTCTAATTTATATCTGCATCCTAAATCTCCACTCTGAGCTCCATTTATGAAAAGCCAAATTCAAATTTATAATCTTAACATGAAAAGTTTAATATTCCTCAAATTCAAACATATCTATCACAAGAATCATTACCTTTCATCATTCCCCTTTCCTACTTTTCCAGTAACTTTGCTCCATTTCTTTTTTTTATCAATCCATAGTTCACTGAATTGCATTCAAATCTATCCATGTGTCCAAATGTAGGAATCGTATCTCCTAGGAATTGTCGTCTCCTTCACCTTGAAACCCCATATCAAGTAACAGATCAGTTTCTCCTAATTTTATCTTTGTAATTGTTCTTGAATCTATCTGCTTTATTCCCTTTACAGGGACACTCACTACATCAGTTTACTATAATTTTCAAATAAGTTGAAAACATGACTCCTAGATAAATACAAAGTGAGCATATGTCAAATATTTTATTTGACTCCTGATTTATTGAGGGAACTAATAAGAAGGTAAAGTTGGTTCAAATAACATTTTGATAAATAAAGTATTTAGAATATCCCAGAAAGGGCATTTTGAAGCAGGTTTACAAAGATAGATATAAAGCAGATTTGTATCCTGAAAGATTACAAAACTGTAAATTTTAAGATTATATTCCCTACCAAACCCAAATGGATAAACTATCATACAATTCTGTGGATTCTGAACTCTTTACAGTAAATATAAGGTGAACGCCAAGTACATTTTCTTATGTAATTAAATAATCCCTATGTAAGTCTACAATTTTGTTGATCAATTCTTAATATTTTTCTAAAAATTCTGCCCACTTTTTTCATATAAAATTGTCAAGGATTATTCTCTAGCATAACAAGCTGATCCTGTTATGTTTTGTCCTAATTATTTTCACAGTGAGACAAGAGGCATTTATTATCATACAAGTGTACTCTATTACTGGGGACTATGAATCCAGAAAATTAACTTCTATCTGGAAATTTCATTCAGTAATGTAGAGTTGGACTTTCATGATGCCTCTATTATTTGCTTTTTCATTCTAAAGCAAGGAAACTAAGCCCAAGAAACTCTATTGTTGAAATTTCACACACACTCAAGATTTTGGTGAGATCCTTCACAGATTTTGAAATTTCTGGCTTGCCTGAAAGGGATCTTTTCCATCTTCTATGAAGCTGGGATCCTTTACCCATAAAACAGATGTCAAGCTAGTTTTATTTCTGAAAGGATTTTGTAAATATTGGGCTTATTTTAAAATACAAGCTTTGTTCCTTAATCAAAGGCTTTTCATTCCTTAGTAAATAAAATTTATTCTCAAATGTAACACTCCAAGTAAGGCCATTAATGATGGCAGCAGCAGTCCATCTAGAGTGGCTGCTGCCAAGACGTTGGCTGCAGAGGGAAAGCAGGCCTGGGCCTCTCGCTCCATGCATTGGGCAGGAGCCCCACCTTCTCCGGGTGCAACACCACCCTCACAAGTATAGGACCCAGTGTCTCTGCAGTCTGCATCCTCGGGGTTTGGGAAAGCCACCTGGTCCAAGTCTCTGCAGGTTTAGGGGCATCTGCTCCCAATGCCTGGCCTCTCCCCACTCCTGACGCTTGCTCCAATCTCAGAGCAGGGTTGGGACTAAGCTTGGGTGTTGTCACAGCCTGACCAGGTGTGCGCATGCTCATGGCAGCACTGGCACACCAGCCTCTTGCTGCCTTAGCAATCTCTGGGCTTTGGCACTGACAAGCATGGGAGGGGAAACCAGGGGGGCACTGAGGGCAGCTTGGCACTGGCCTGCAGGTGTGTTTTGTTGCCAGTAGCCTGGGCTGCATGGATAGCAGCAGGAAGCAGAAAGACTTCTGGGCAGAAGGGATTGGATCCTCAGAAGCCCTACCTTTGGCTAGGGAAAGCCTAAAGCCTGGATGCTGGCCTGCCAGTCCTGTGGACTGGAGTGGTAACTCATGGTGCTTTATCCTGGCTCCACCCATAGCTGCCATAGACCAATCAACACGCACTTCTCTGCTCTAAGGTCTGTAAAAGCCCCAGGCTCAGCCACAGCATGAGAGATGACAGGATGACCAGCTTCAGAGAGGAGCTACCCTCTCTGCTGATAGCTGGAGAATGCTGAGATGACCAACAGCAGACAGGAGCCTCCCACTGCAGGGATGATGTGCCAGCAGAGAGGAGCAGCCCACTCCAGGGACTCCTCTCTGCCAAGAGCTGTTGAACCAATAAGATGCCTGCCAGCCGAGAAAAGCCACCAACCCCAGGGACTCCTGTTATCTGCTGAGGGCTGAACTCTTGTTGGGCCACCCTGTCTTCAGAAAAGAGCTACCCACAGTAGGCCTCTGAGATGTTCTACTGCTCAATAAAGCTCCTCTTCATCTTGCTCACCCTCTGCTTATCTCCATGACTCACTCTTCCTTGTTGCAGGACAAGAACTCAGGGCCCACCAAATGACAAGGCTAGAAGAGCTGTAACAGCATCAGGTCTGAAACATGCCCCTTTCTCACCTCAGTGTGGATGAAGAGAGGGAGAGAAGAGTTGCTGTCCTTTGAGAAGCCCAGACCTGGGAACTCCCAGAGCCAGGGCTGTTACTCCCTCTTTCAGGCCCTGGCAGTTTCCAGCATCTCAGAGCTTCCAGACACCACTTCATTCCATGGTGCCAGCAGGGGAAGCTGCTTGCAGTGTGCCTGGTCCAGCCACAGCCTCACAGAGAGTCAGTACCTATGCTGGCACCTGGAGCTGCCTGCCCCATTGCAGCAGCCACCATGCATGCCTGACTGTGCTGTGGCCACACCCCGCACTCACTAACTCACACACCTCTCCCTGCTCCATACCTGGCTCACCCTTGGCAGGCATGGGATTCAGGCCGGGAGTGTGAACTGAGTGTAGCCTGCCAGGCTAAATGAGCAGACAACCCAAGTGGGCCCAAGCAAAAGTTGGGCAAAAGTGCCACTGGCCACAGAAGTTTTCAGCCGAAAAGCAATAACCCAAAGATCGTGTAACATTAGTTGCATAATTCATGTCATGGTTAAAAAAAAAAAAATAGAACAGATTCTCATTTAACATATACAAATAACTATATTGCTATAAGAAGTTAGAATATTTAGTAAAAATATTTGCTTCAGAAATCTGAGAAGTCATTGAGAATTGGATGCCATTTTAAAGTTTAATTTCAGTTAATGAGAACACAATTGACAAAAAGTGATTATTGCAGATTGATCAAGGGAAAAAAGGGAGTCCTTCATATATTCATTACAAAATAAACACAAAAATTGAAAACTTCCTGCTATTAAATTATTCTTATTAGTCACTTCATTTCTGTGTAATAAATTATTTTTCTTACTGGACCATGGGTCAGCAGTCTACTTTCACAATGTTAGGTGCTTCTGGACCACAGAGATTCCTAACAATCCTGATTCAGCTTGCTGGTACAAGAAGTGGTCTATGACTTGTCAGCCTGAAAAACTGTATCTGAGATTATATTCTTCGATGTATCAATAGTTGACAGCACTTGGTACAGTACTTTTTAGTAGGCTCTGAGATTGTACACCTTATTCCTTGAAACTTATAGCAGAAGTTTCAGGCAGGCTTAAGAGAAAAGCTGAAAACATTTGTTCAAATATCAATAAACTGAGTCCCTTTCCAGTAATCAGAGGATGTATTAATTGATTTGAGATCACAAACAATAAAATGGACAAACTGAATTAGTTTTCTACCGATAAGGAAACTTTTGTCATAAACTTAGTGGCTTAAAACATCCATTCATGATCTCACAGTAGGTGAAAAGCCTGAGCTGGTTCAACTGAGTTCTCTGCTTGGTCTCTCAAGGCCAAAGTCAAGCTGAAGCTGTTGGCTGTGCAGGCATCATATTTGGAGGCTTTAAGAAATGATCTGTCTCCAAGCTCATTTAGGTTGTTGACAGAATCAATTTTCCTGCTGCTGTAGGGCAGAGGTCTCTACATTTTTTACTGTTTTTTGGCCAAGGACTGCTTTCAGCTTTTAAATGCTATTCATTCTCAAGTTCTTTCTACTTAGCCCCATGCACCTTCAAAGCTTGCACCAAATCTTTGTCTTGTGGCAAATACTTTTGATATTGGACTCTCTCTAATGTATCCTTCTGCCACCTGCCAAAGAAAACACTGTTTCTAAAGAGCTCACATAATTAGGTTAGGCCTAGCCAGATTATCTCTCCAATTTAAAGGCAATTTATTAGAGACCTTAGTTATGTCCACAAAATTCTGTCTGACTAGGTAATGTAACATAATCACAAGGTGATACCAGGGGAAGAAAGCCACAGATACCATCTTAAAACTCTGCAGACCCCAGAAACTAACAAACAAAAAGCCAACAAACCATATTTTTTGCTTTTTGTCACATAATAGAATAGATCCTTGATATCTACCTGACAGAAATCACCAAATGGTTAAACTACAAAACTTGATTTCTCATCATTGCTGTAACCAATGACAAATCATTAACTGGCGGTGAAAAAAAAAAAAAAAAAAAAAAAAAACAGAACAAGAACCAAGCTTAGCCACGAACCACAGCTAGAAATAAAAACACAGAGTAACAAAAAAAAAAAAAATGAGTGAAAGAAACACAGACAGAAAATGTAAATTCTATTGCCTATAAAGATTCATATAAGAGACTAAAAAATAAAAAATAATGTGCCTATAGTTAAAGGACTCATAAGTTGTAAGGCCAGCCAGTGTAATTGGCTCTACCAAAAAAGTCCTTGGTCGTCTTGGTGGGTCTTTTAAAACTGTAGAAGGCTAATTTTCAAAACTTTTTAAATACGGCAATTATGAAAAGCTTAATCGAGTTTGTGTCACAGGTTTATTTGACTCAATAATCATATGAGGAAAACAATATGATGATAAACTGGTTCTGTGTTTTAGAACAGAAGCACAGGATATGTATAGTTCACAAGAAAGGTGTTAATAGTCTGTCACAGGGGCTTTCCATGACCAGCATGCATCCTCTCATTTGTTTTCTGCAATGCAGCCAGAGTAATTTTTTAAATTAAAAATATATTAATTTATTCTGTATAATTATCACTTAAAATCCACATTTAGTGCCTTTCTCAATGTGGCCTGCAAGATGGTATGACCTTTGTGACTTCCCTGCCTTCCTCATTTGAACTTAAAAACTTTCTCACATTCTCCCTTGATGTGCACTCCAGCCTTTGGACTTCAAATTTTTCATGCAGTCTTTTCCTATGCAATATTCCATCCAACCTTCATTTTGACAGAGCAGGAGCACTGTCATCTCGGACAAACACTGCCTCTTTAAGTTCCAGTTCCCTTTCTATCCTCATGCATTTCAAGGAAATCACTTCCCTTCTAACTACAAGCAGCCAGAAAGAGCCAAAAGTAAAATACAGATAAGACAGCTCAGGCACAGAGGGAGTTAGGCAGGAAGTCTTTTGGGTAACTGCCACACTTCACCCTTATGCAAAGGGCCCCAGTAAAACAGTGGGCCTTAAGCACATTCCTTTCCCTTCAGGTGCACTAAGATAAGGAACCTAAAAGCAGACTAGGAGGCCAGCAGCTGCAAAAAGATGTATGGGAACAGACAAACAATTCTCCCTCCCAGATAAGCACAACAAACAGACACAGAAGCAGTCCAAGCATCTCATAAACTCTTCCACCCTGAATCCTTAAAAACTCTTAGTCTGTAAGAGAGTGTGCCTCTGACCTAACTGGGCCAGAATCCCCTCTCTTGTGTATATCTCTAAAATAAACCTGTCCTTGACTGTCAAACCACCTTTTGTGTTTATTATCTCTTCCTTTAATTCTTACATTTTTCACCCACCTAAATTCTATTTACTCTTTGTGATGTAATTCAGTAGTAATTCCTTCAGAATATTTTTCCTTGCTTCTTAGTCCAAATCAGATTTTTCACCAGGTGGTCCCCTTGTGTTTTCATTTTTTTCGTATGGAATTGTCTTCTCAACTTCAATTATACTACATTCATCAGCAAGTTATAACAGACTGTAAGTTTGTGTCCCCTCAAAATTCATACATTGAAACCCTAATCTCTAATAAGATGATATCAGGAAATAGCACCTTGGGCAGAAAATGAGGTTTACATGAGACTGCTAGGATGCAGCCTCCCTAATGGGACTAGTATACAAAGAAAGAGATTAGCGTTCTCTCTCAGCACCTTGTTAGGCTAACACAAGCTGGTGTCAGTCTGAATGGGGCCCTCCCAGACACCCACCAATACTTTGAAATTTGACTTCTCAGCCTTCAGAACTGTATGTAATTAATATGTGTTGTTTAAGCCACCTAGTTTATAGTATTTGTGTTATAACAGTCCAAACTGAGTAAAACACAAGTATATTTGATGAATGTGAATAGAAGCAGGGAACTTAATATATTTAAAATTTCACTTTTTTTTTTTTTTTTAAGAGAGTCTCACTCTGTAGTCCAGGCTGGAGTGCAATGGCACAATCTCAGCTCACTGCAACCTCTGGCTCCCAGGTTCAAGTGATCCTCCTGCCTTAGCCTCCCAATTAACGGATTACAGGTGTGTGCCACCACAGCCAGCTAACTTTTGTATTTTTAATAGAGACCTCAGGTGATCCACTGCCTTGGTCTACCTTAGTGCTGGGATTACAGGTGTGAACCACTGTGCCCATCCTAAAATTTCACATTTAATACCATGCCTGACATATAGTATGAACTCAGTAAATATTCAACTTAATTCTTCAATGAATTCAAGATAGACTTCATTTTTTATTATTGTAGTTTTATAGTAAATATAATTAAAAATCAAAATTTGTGTGCCAGCATTTTATATTTAAGTTATAACAAATAGCACTCAACATTATATCAGATGCAAGATAAATTTTGACAAATGAATATTTTGAATGATATAAATTTGAATGTGAGATTCATAAATGTGGAGATAATTTCCTTTAGTAGAACAACTCAGTTCTTATTAGATTTAGTTTTGTAAAAATTTAATCATCCTGTATATTTTCTTACAACAAACCTTGTACAATTTTTTCTAAAATAACTTACATACATTAACTTGTAACACAACCTTAGGTTTGTGATAAACTTATTTAAATGCCAACTTAATTCATTTTCCTATTGAATCTAATGTATGTGATATTGCATACCCTTCTTTAATGTTCTGGAAAAATAAATCATGTTTTATGTTTTAAATTAAAATGCATGAATATTTATCAATACTTTTATGTATCAATATAAAGCAATTTCAATAACACGGAAAACCTAAAGAAATATATACCACCTGAAATTTCACTCATATATAAATCACTGCTAGCATTTCTATAATTTTTCTTGTAGACATCTTTTTATATACACACAACAATTTACATAAATGGGCTAAGATTCATGCAATGCAGTGAACTTATAGCAAAATATTTCAATTTGTTGTAAAGCAAAATATATAATCTTTAAACTTGAATGGCAATCCATAGTTTAGGGCAAAAATAAAAATAAAAAACAAAATGAAATGAATCTCTTGCTTCATTTCTCCCCGTTTCCAAGTTTCCAAATTGAAAAAGAATACGCAATTTTTATATGGACTCATGTTAACTCTTCCACCTTACTCCATGTCCTTAAGCAATTTCTTAACTCCTCTGGGTATCTGTTTCTCTATGTGCCTAGAGGAAACTACTGCAGGGGCACTATCTGATTAGATTGTTGGTGTTGATTGCATGAGGTAATAGACTTCCATTTTCTTACACAGAGTAAGCATTTAATAAATCTAGTCTTTATTATTTCTGATATAATAATAATAAATAATGCTGTTACTGAATATAAGTTGTTTTCTCAGTTGTAACTGGGATAAATATTATTTTTATATTCGGTCATTTATTTTATTAAGAGTTTTAAGAAGATTTTCTATTTTTATTCGATGACTCTATGGCTTATTGTGTATCACAATAAATGTGTCAGTGACACATTTACAAGAAGTTTGAATATGGTCTCAGGGATATCTAGAAAAGCTTTATTCTGAATTGATTTTGTAGCTCATTTACACTTTTATTAACTATAATATATTGTTTTAATATAACTAAATTTAAATTTCAACTCTTCTTATAGTTTAAGAAAAAATACATTTTATATTTAAGCTTGAATTAAACAATGAAAAATGAAAAAATCCTGACACATCAATGTAAAACACTACGGGTTTCCTGAAACACATTTTGAAAAACCATTGGTATGTGTTAACTTAGCTTTTAAAATACTTTGTCCTTCATTTTGAAAGCCACACAGTTCATCTACAGAACTTTTCACTCTCAGCTTTGCCAATAATATATTGAGAGCTAAATCCCAATTAACAGTCTATCAAAAAATATTTTAATAAATTCACTGTAACTTCATTTTCTCAATATATGAATGTTTTAAGTGACTGAAAAACCATATAATTGGGAGATATTTTATTCTCACATGAAGAACAAGTGTTCAATACGCTAATAAATTTTTGATTATTGCACTTGCAATGTAAATTGCAACATTTATGCTTGAACTCTGTAGCGCTCTAGAATGTAACCTACTGTCCTTGAAATATTAATAGAGTTGAAATTACAAAATTTTCTCCAAGATGAGCTTTTTATGTTTCTCCCTGAATATCTGGGGAAGTGTTGCTGTTATCTTTCCAGAATACTGTGAAAATGCCCTGAAGAGGCAGATGTTTCTAAGGGGGCTTCAGACATTTTTAAGAATAATGTCTACAAGGTTTGAAGAGGATGCAATGTGATATGACATCCTCTCCTGATTATTCTCAAATCTTGTCCCAAATTAGAGTAAACTGAGCAGTCTTTAAAATCATCTCAGAAAACATTTAAAACTACAGACTCTGTGTTGAATAGGTACTTACACTTAGTGCTTTCTGGGAGTGGATCCTTGAATTAAAATGTCCCATCTGGCGTATTAAAAGGTTGTATAGCAGAGTGCATAAGTGCATCTGTTTTGAAAAACATCCAGAGTATGCTTATACTCATATAAAGCCATTTATACATAACTAATATCTAGTAGAAATCTTCACATATGTAATTCTCACGTGTCAACTAATTTAAGCCCAGAGCTCTCGTCCATAAATTTCTTAGTGTGTCCCCACACAGTAGGTGCTATTACATCTATTCTTTTCACTCCGTCTCACAACACTATTTTAATTCAAATACGTTAGTAACTCATTTTTATTTTTTATAATTAAAACTAAAATCAGATTTTTCTGCACTTTGTCAAAAGTAAATACTAAATAATTAAAAGATGACTGGGGATTCTAAACAATTGACTTTAATTGTGGCTATGCTAATAATACAATTCTTGTTTCTTCTCTTTATGGTTTAAAAACTGGCTCTTGCCTACTTGATACTACATTTTAGATACTTTTATTTTGAGGACGATATTCTTGAAAAGTTGTTTATAAGGCTTGTACTACGATCGACAGCATACTGTCTTTGCAATTCAAAGACCTTATTTTCTCTCCTAGCACTTATGAGTTCTACTACAGTGTTATTTTTCAATTTTACACCTTTAAGAAGTAACACATTGCAGAAACTATTAAAAGGTTTTGCAGAAATTAAAAATTAGACAAAATGATGACTGTATGTCTTTTTAGGTTAAAGTGAAGTGTTAACAGTCCACCTCAAAATTATTTAATTAATAAAGAAAAGCGCCTTTTATTCATTTTCGATTTACCATTAGTTGGGAATCAGACTTCCTAAAGTATCATAATACTTTGTCAATTTTTGTCTGGCAGGGATAAAAATTATTTCTATGCAGTGTATTACACATTCCCAAGAGTTTCTAGTTTAATTGTCTTATAATCCTATTAACTAAGGTTGTATCTAAATTACTAAGCTGTCTCTAGAATTCTTTTTTTCAGTATCTTTATATACTTAATTTGCCAAACATTTCTTTTGAACTAAAGTACTATTTATGGAGTTTCTGTCATTCATTTATTATCTAAATGTGTAACATGGTCACTCTATATTTGGGTTGGAGTCATATGTATAAGGTTTTGAAAAATATAGTTAGGCAAAAACTATCAATTAGTCTTGAAACTGCTGTTGGGGGGATTTT
Source organism: Cacajao melanocephalus (assembly GCA_963573385.1). Taxonomy (NCBI): domain Eukaryota; kingdom Metazoa; phylum Chordata; class Mammalia; order Primates; family Pitheciidae; genus Cacajao; species Cacajao melanocephalus. The sequence goes on from CAUYLG010033827.1 coordinate 26,340, forward strand.
TTTCCTCGCCATTTTTCTAAGGTCTAGGGTTTTTGGTTTGTTTTGGCTTGGTTTACTTACAATTCCCAAATTGTGGGGAAGATACTACTGTTTTGTACTTATAAAATATTTTACTTAAAATATACTTTTAGCATGAATTCCTAACTATTATGGATTATTTAAATTAGTGGGTAATATTTGTTCCCTATTCTTGATTTCTCTAGAAAGATGTGGAGAGATTTGCATTGGAACGTTTCATCTCTGTCCTCTTCCCCTTACTCCTGATGCCTGTGAAAACATAGAGCCACATGCTCTGACTGGTAAGTTTGGAGAAAAGTAACAGGTTGTGCATATTGCCTCCAGGGACATGTTATCCATCACTACATGAAAAACAAACCCCAACCCACGTTCCAGTGATTGGGTGTAAAAGCCTATTTAATTATTTCAGTAGTTTTCTTAATACTGCTGTATGTATCAGTGAAAAAGGTGACATTCTGGCCTTCATTCTATGCTTCTTCATTCATTGTCTGTTCAGAATTATGACAGGAAAACTATTAATTATATTGGATGACCTCCTTCAGAGTCTCCAGCATTTTGTAATTATCTATGCATAAAATATCACCTCCCATGAAAAGAATAATAAGCTAAAGCTACAGTGTTCTCATTCAATTAGTTTGTTATAAGTCTCAGAATTAATTACCTTAGTATTTCCTCAGAAAACCAAATCAAATTAAATTCAATGTGTATGAAAATCACGTTATTATATCTGTAAGAAATAGTCACTTTAAAGCGTGTTCCTTTTGGAAAGGACATTAGATTTAAAAATTCTATAAAGACTCTCCAAGAGGCCATCCTTTACCTAGTTTTGGACGCAATATTTACAGCAACAGTCACTTACTTGAAGTACATCAAAACAATTTCACAGGGAAAATTTAAAAGCAGCTCATTCCTATTTAGTCTATGGTACAGCTATTATCTGAACAAGGAGGATTTTCTTTCTTTAGTGCTTTCCAAAAAGGTTCCAACAAATAGATGAAGTGATGTTAAAAGTAGGGAAGCCAGGACTATAGATTTATAGTCAGGTTGAAGTTTTTCCTTCAGCATATCAAGATGTACCACATACTGGTACTTTATTATTATATTTTGGCTAATATTATATATGTTTATGTGTACAAATTTAAGGATAAATTGCATAATGACCAAGGCAGAACTTTAAGGGTATCCATCACCGAAATAATGTGTGTTGTACTAATTAACCGATTTTTCATCATCCACTTTGTTCCCACCTTTGCACCTTTTTGAATCTTCGTTCTCTATCATTCCACTCTTTATGTCAATCTATGTGTACACATATTTTAGCACTGCTTATGAATGAGAACATGTGATATTTTACTTTTTGTGCCTGACTTGTTTCACTTAAAATAATGATCTCCAGTTCCATTTTTGTTGCTTCAAAGGACATAATTTCATTCATTCTAATGTCTGAATAGTATTCCATTGTGCATATATATATATATGACATTTTCTTTGTCATTGATCGTTGATGGACACAGGGTGATTCTATTATCTTTGCTATTTTGAATAGTGTTACAGTAAATATGAGTCCAGGTATCTTTTTGATATACTGATTTCCTCTGGGTATGTACCCAATAGTAAGACTGTAGGATTGAATCGTAGTTCTATTTTTAGTTATTTCAAAAATCTCCATACCGTTTTCCATAGATGCTGTACTGATTTATATTCTCACCAACAGTGAGCGTATGAGCTCCTTTTTCTCTGCATCCTCTCCAACATCTGTTATTTTTGTCTTTTTAATAATAGCCATTCTGACTGTCGTAAGATGATAACTCATCAGCATATGAAGTTTTGCAAAGTGCTATCATTATGCTTTCAAAGAAACTGTTTAAACCTCCAAATATATCCTGATAAAAGACACTCATTACTGACATTATGTATGTCTTCCATTTATCCTAGAGTTTCTTATATTGAATACATGACAATAATAGCATATTACAGTAGCACAATACATAACAGCAAATCTTATTGTGAGTTTACCATGTAGCATCTTGGGCTAAGCACTCAGAGTGTATTTAATTCTCACCATAAATCTATCCATCAAACACAGTTTTCATTTCTATTTTAAAAGGTTTATCCCAGGAAATAGGGAAGTTATGTAATTTGTCCAAAGTTGAACAGATATAAGGGCCTACACAGCTTCCCAATTCATATATTTTTAAGTCAAAAATGGTCACTTAATAATGACAGATGGTACTATTCTTGCATGAATTCCATTAGAGTAAAGGCCTGGTATCACAAACATCTGAAGGAAATCATCACACTCCACTAAACTTCCTCAATGGCTGCTGAAGGGTCCAAATAATTCAAGTAACAATCCTTCAGAGGAGTCAACTAAATTAAGGTAACTTTGAGCAGTGAAGGATTGAAGATAGAAGAAATGTAGCAAATAAATTCTCTTTTCTTCCATACAGTATCTCTGAAGACATCCATTGTGTCTTGCTAATCAAATATTCTTGTCCTAAATCTGTGGCCAGTTTTGTAACCACTTCTTTGTGTTTGTATTGTCTCCTTCCTGTCTCACAGTCCTATTTTTCTCACTCGTGATTCCCTGGCATTTCACTTTTCAGTAAAGTGTAAGCACCTTATTTTCCAGCTCATGTTTTGTCATTTCTAGGTAACTTAATAAAACAATGCTTCATACGCTACCTGTCTCATAGGATACTGTAACAGAATTCAATACCCTATCATCACATAATATGACTTTTTAAAAAAGCATTTGTTTATTTGCATACATAGCAATGAACACAATGTGAAAACTCAAGAAATATTTATTGAATGAGTGAGTATCCACACACATACACTTATATACAATGCATATGATAGAAAGTTGTGATACTAACACATAAGCTAATAATTAATTTAGTTTTTATGTGTTATATATATTTGAGAGTATAAGTGATCCACATAATGCAATTTAGTCTTTTAAGCATGCCTATAAGGGAGGTATAAATAATAATTCCACCGTTTTATAATTTTTTAAAGACGCTTAAGAGAAATTATCCAATTCTGCATATTATACATCTCATTTCCAAAATAACTTCTGGTCACCAATGAAACGGGCCTTAATTTTACTCTCTCTCATTTTATCCTGCTTTATCTTGCCTTTACTAAAGCCATAATTATTTACAAAGACATTTTCTCTGCCTTCTAGAAAGCTGTTGCTTACATGGTTTCAAGTTAGATTGTTAAATGCTGAATTATAGAATGGTAAAAAAGGTAAAGAATTTTTGAAAATTAGAAAATTTAGCAAATAATTCATGAATATTTTTGAAATGATATCTCATTTTGCAGAAACTGTATAATTATTATAGCCATGCTTTTCACTCTTTTTATAATAATTCAGAGGGGTTCCTGATGTCAACAAGGAACTGTCTTATACTCAGAAAAGAAGAACGTATATTCATAATTTTCAAAATAACCGACTTTATACAATTCTTTTATTCTACTTGTATTTTGTGTGGATAAGGAGGGAGTGTCTTCTATAAATTGTATTTTACTGTGGAAGAACAGTAAACGTAAGATCTACACTATGATCAAGTTTTAAGTATGTGATACATTGTTGTTGACTATAGGCACAATATTGTGTTAGCATATATCTAAAGCTTATTCATCTTGCTTAACCAAAAGTTTTATACACATTGATTAGTAATTCTCAATTTTCCCTTGCCCTAGCACCGTCATTCTGTTTTTGATATTATGAATTTGACTATTTTAGGTATTTCATGAAAGTGGAATCATGCAATATTTACCTTTCTGTGACTGGCTTAGTTCACTTAGCATAGTGTCCTCAAGTTTCATCTACATTGTCACATCGTGCAGAATTTCTTTATTTCTTAAGGCTGAACAGTATTCTGTTGTATACATGTAATACATTTTCTTCATCCATTCATCTGTTGAGAGACACTTGGGTTGTTTCCACATCTTTGCTATTGGAAATACTGCTGCAATAAACACAGGAGTGCTGATATTCCTTGAGAATCATAGTTTCTAATCACAGATAAATATACAAAGTGAGACTGATGAATATGGTAGTTCTATTTTTATTCTTTTGAATAACTCCATTCTGTTTTCCACAGCAGCTGCATAATTTTGCATTCCCACTAACAGTGTACAAGATTCTGCATTCCCACTAACAGTGTACAAGATTCTAGTTTCTCCACATCCTCATCAGCTCTTGGAGTCTTTTTGTTTTTTTGGTAATAGCCATCCTGACAGTTGTAAGGTGATATTTTATTATGGATTTGACTTGTATTTACCTGATGACTGGTGATATTGAGTATTTTTTCGTAAATCCATTTGCCATTTGTATGCCTTCTTTGCATAAATGTCTATTCAAGATCTAGTCAATTGTTTGAGATATTTTTTGGTATTGAATTGTAGGGTTTTTAAAATATATATAGGATATTTGCCTCTTTTTAAATATATAATTTGCAAATACTTTCTCTCATTTTTTAGGTTGCCTTTTCACTCTGTTGATTGTTTACATAGCTATGGGGAATTTTTTTTAGTTTGATGTAATCCAATTTGTTTATTTTTGTTTTAGTTGTCATATTCGTGAAATCACTGCCAAGACCAATGTCATGAAGCCTCTCTCCTATGTTTTCTTCTAGGAGTTCTGTAGTTTCAGATGTTGTGATCAAGTCTTTAATCCATCTTGAGTTGATTTTTATGTATGCTGTAAGATGGGAGTCCCATTTTATTCTTTTACATGTGAAAATACAGTTTCCTTAGGACCATTGTAGTATCCAAGCCAGTTAGAAGGAATGCACCACACACTGATTTCTAAATTAATAGTCCTTTTTATTAGCTGGTGACTGAGAGTCAGCTTACGTTTAAAATCTCTCAGCCCCAAGGAAGGGGATTGATTATCTTTTATACATTGATTTAGGTAGAGAAGAGGGTACCTAGCTGAAGTGGAATTTTGCAGAAGCAGAACAAGCAAGTTAGATAAGGAAACTGGTAACCAGGGAGCAGGAGGTTCCCAGGATTGTTGGTTGCTAAGGGTATTCCCATACAATCACTAAGGGGGATAGCAGGGGAAATTTCCCATAAAATCAATCACCAAGAGAGGTATTCACAATAGCAGGTGTGCTTGTCAAGTAGGATGTACAGGTACTGAGCACAGTGTGACCCAAACCTCAATGGTTCAAAGCTCTGAGTACAGTGTGACTCAGTAATGCACCTGTGAGGGCTGTGGCAGGGAAGGAGAAGCCAGGCTGGAGCTTACAGCTAAGATGGAGTCAGGCTAACACAAGTTAGGTTATTACACCATCTGTTGAAGAGACAATCCTCTTACTGTGAATTCCTGCCACTCTTGTCAAGATTATTTAAACTTATATGTGTGAATTTACTTTTATACCCTATTCTGTTTCATTTGTTTATACCTGTCTTTATGCCAGTGCCATACTGTTTTTATTACATTAGTTTTATATACCTTGAAATCAGGAAGTGTTATGTCTCCAACTTCATTCTTTCTCAAGATTGGTTTGGCTCTGTGGTTTTCTATGGATTCATATAAATTGAGGAGTAGCTTTTTCCATTTTAATAAAAATGTTATTGGGATTTTGAAAGAAAATGTACTATATCTGTGGATCTCTTTGGGTAGCCGGACCTTCTTAACTATGTAAATGCTTCAATTCATGAAAGCATAATGTCTTTCCATTTTTGTGTCTTCACTAATTGATTTCATTCATGTTTTACAGTTTTTAGTGAGTTTTTCACTTCTAATTAAGTGTATTTCTAGGTTTTTAAAATATTTTTATATTATTATAAATAAGACTGTTTTCCTAATTTCCTTTTAAGATAGTTTGCTGCTTGTGTATAGAAATGCTGCTTACATTTATATGTTGATTTTGTCTTCTGTACCTTCGATAAATTTATTTATTGATTTAACAGGTTTTTTTAATTGTTAATTGAATCTTTAAGATTTTCTTCACATAAGATCATGACAATTGCACACCGGAACAATTTACTTCCTCTACAACTTGGATGCCTTTTGTCCCCTTTTCTTGCCTAATTGCTCTGACTAGGACTTCTAGAACTGTGTTGAATATAGCAAGGTACACATCTTTGTCTTGTTTTTGAGTTTGGTGGAAATGTTTTCAAATTTTCTCTGTTGAGTGTAATGTTGACTGTGAGCTTTTCATATATGGCCTCTATTATTTTGAGGTAATTAATTTTATTTTATAATTTGATAGAATTTTTTATTATAAAAGGATGTTGAATTTTCTTACTGTTTCTGCATCTATAGTCACAGTTGTATGATGTCTATATTTTATTGTGTTAATGTGATGATTAATCACACTAACTGATTTACATATGATGAACTATCCTTGCATGCTTGCATGCCAGGGATAAGTCCCACTTGGTCATGGCATATAACCCTTTTAATGTGTTGTTGGGTTTCACTTACTAGTATGTTATTGAGGGTTGTTGCATCTATTTACATCACAGTATCAATCAGTTTTACTTTTTTTAAACTTATGATGTATTTGTCTGACTTTGGTAGGAGAAAAATGCTGACTTCAAAAAGTGACTTTAGAAGTGTTTCTTCTGCTTTGCTTTTTGAAGAGGTTGGAAAGAATTGGCATTAATTTTTCTTTAAATGTTTGATAGATCTCACCAAGGTAGCCATCTCAACTTGGGCTTTTCTTTGTCAGAAGGCTCTTAAATACAGAGTCAATCTTGGTACTGGTTACAGACCTTTTCAGACTTTCTGTTTCTTCATGATTTAGTCTGGATAGGTTATACATATTTAGAAACTTGTGTATTTCTTCTAGGTTACCCAGTTTGTTAACATACGATTTCTGTAATAGCATTTTATGATTCTTTTTATATCTGTGGTATCAGTTAAAATGTTTTCTGTTTCATTTCTGCTTCTATTTATTTGAAACAGCTCTCTCAATTTTAAATTAGTGTAGCTAAGCCATTTTGTTCAAAGAAACACTTGGTAGTTTTATTGATTTTTTCTATCACTTTTTTATTTTATTAAAATTTGCTTTAATGTTTATTATTACCTTCATTCTACTAAATTTAAGCTTAGTTTCTCCTTTTTCTAGTTTCTTGATGTGTAAAGTTAGGTTATTTATTTGAAATCTTTTTTTTAATGCAGGCATTTAGGGCAATAAAATTCCCTTTTGGTAATTACTGCTTTTTCTTCTTCTTCTTTTTTTTTTTTTTTTTTTAAGATAAAGTCTCACTCTGTCACCAGGCTGGAGTGCAGTGACGTGATCTCAGCTCACTGCAACCTCCACCTCCTGGGTTCAAGTGATGCTCCTGCCTCAGCCTCCCGAGTAGCTGGGACTACAGGTGCACACCACCATGCTCAGATGATTTTTACATTTTTAGTAGAGACAGGGTTTCACCATGTTGGCCAGAATGGTCTTGATCTCTTGACCTTGTGATCTGCCTGCCTTGGCCTCCCAAAGTGCTGGAATTACATGCTTTTTCTATATTCCATAACTTCTGGGGTGTTTTGTTTACATTTCTGTTTGTCTTGAGGTATTTTTTAAATTTATTTTTATTTCTCTTTTAAACGAGTGGTTATCAAAGAGCATGTTAAATTTCACATCTATGCACATTTTTCAGTTTTCCATTGAGTACTGATTTCTAGTTTTACACCACTGTGGTTAGTAAGGATATGTGGTATAATTTCAATGTTAAACTTGTTAAGACTTGTTTTGTGACCAAATAGTTATATAGCCTGGAAAAAATTCCATTTATACCTAAGATAAATGTGAGTTCTGCTGCTGTTGAGTTTTAAATATTTCTATTAAATCAATTTGGCTTAAAGTTTTGTTTAAATTATCTGTTTTCTTATTAGTCTTCTGTCTGGATATCCTATTCCTTAGTGAGAATGGAATATTAAAGTCTCCTACCAGTTTACTGTATTGTCATCTATTTCTCTCTTCAGTTCTGTCAATTTTTCTTTTATGAATTTAGGTGCTACAGTGTTGAATGCATATATAATTATAATTGTTATATATTCCTGGTGGATTAGCCTTTTATAATTACATAATATCCTTTCTTTTATGACAGTTCTGACATGTGGTTGAATTTGTTTGATATAAGTATAGGTAGCTGGGTGTGGTGGCTCATGCATGTAATTCCAGCATTTTGGGAGGACAAGGAAAGTGGATCACTTGAGTCCAGGAGATCAAGACCAACCTGGGCAACATGGTGACACACCATCTCTAAAAACCATACCAAAAAATTAGCTAGGTTTGGTGACGTGTGCCTACAGTCCCAGCTACTTGGGAGGCTGATGTGGAAGGATTGCTTGGACCCAGGAAATCAAGGCTGCAGTAAGCTGTAGCTGCACCACTGCACACCAGCCTGGGGGACAAAGTGTGACCCTGTCTCAAAAAACATAAAAATAAAAAACAAGTAAAGATACTCTTCCTCTCTTTTCATTACTGTTTGCATTGAATATATTTTTTCCATCTTTTCACTTTCAGTCTTTCAATTATGTTGGATTTTTTGTTTGCTTTATGCATTCAGCCACTTTCAGTCTTAATTAGGGTATTTAGTACATTTATATTTAATATGATTTTTGATAAAAGAGGATTTATTATTTCTATTCTGTTCATTTTTTTTTTTTTAATTTCCAGAGGTTTTGGGGAACAGATAGTGTTTAGTTACATGAGCAAATTCTTTTTTTTCTTTTATATATATATATATATATATATATATACTTTTTTATTGTACATTAGTTTCTGGGATACATGTGCAGATTATGCAGGATTGTTGCATAGGTACACACATGGCAATGTGGTTTGCTGCCTCCAACCCCCATCACCTATATCTGGCATTTCTCCCCATGTTATCCCTCTCCATCCTCCCTACCCCCACTGTCCCTCCCCTAGACCCCCTCAACAGATGTGAGTGTGTGATGATCCCCTTCCTGTGTCCATGTGTTCTCACTGTTCAACATCTGTCTATGAGTGAGAACATGCAGTGTTTGATTTTCTGTTCTTGTGTCAGTTTGCTGAAAATGATGGTTTCCAGATTCATCCATGTCCCTGTCCCTGCAAAGGACATGAACTCATCCTTTTTTATGGCTGCATAGTATTCCATGGTGTATAAGTGCTACATATTCCTTGTCCAGTCTATCGTTGATGGGCATTTGGGTTGGTTCTAGGTCTTTGCTATAGTAAGCAGTGCTACAGTGAACATACGTGTGCCTGTGTCCTTACAGTAGAATGATTTATAATCCTTTGGATATATATCCAGGAATGGGATTGCTGGGTCAAATGGAATTTTTATTTCTAGATCCTTGAGGAATTGCTACACTGTTTTCCACAATGGTTGAACTAATTTACACTTCCACCAACAGTGTAAAAGTGTTCCTATTTCTCCACATCCTCTCCAGCATCTGTTGTCTCCAGATTTTTTAGTGATTGCCATTCTAACTGGCGTGAGATGGTATTTCAATGTG